>AWOL01S0011771.1:135029-219328 GCA_000715115.1 Nicotiana otophora
TGCCCTAGCCTTTGAATTTATTCATAGAACAGTTGCCTAGATGGCAAAGGACAATATTAAAGTAGGCTATGAGAATGATAAGCGCATTAGTCAACATTCGAGGACGAATGTTCCAAAGGGTGGAATGATGTGACACCTCATGTTTTTGTACGTGAAAGTACATCATAAGTCAATTGATGTAATCTTGAAAAAGAGATCCTCTTTGAAAGTATATAAAGTGATTTAATAATGTTACGTCCCATTTTCGCAAGCCTTTAAGAGTTATCATTCAGGGGAAAATATTTCTAAGGGGACATGTTGTTACACCCCGTACTTCAGACGTCACTATCATTATAGGATTATCTAAAGTAAACTAAAAAGGACGAAATCCTTCTACAAGGATAAGAAAGGTTTAAAGTCTTAAGTAAGTTAAGATGAATATGAGACTTTCTAATTATGATTTAAATGAGTTTAAAGTCATTATATGACTATATATGATGTTTGGATATGGAATATAAAGTTTGGAAAAAATCGGATTTAAGTTGCGGAAAAATTGAGTTAAGATTTGCCTTGTAACGAGCCGTTTTGAGAAATTAATTCGTAAGATTTTGATGTCATTTTTGGATATATATCATACAAAAATTAAGGTATATGAACCTAGTTTCCAACGGTCCAAACCATTTATTCATACGATATAGGAGTAAAGAAAAATAGATTTTTAAAGTAGTGTCGCCAAGTCACGTCGCCACACTTCGGAGAAACTGGCAGGTTTATAGGCTAGGTTGCAAGAAAGTTTTCTCCCAATATATTGAGAGTTACAGGTAGATATTTATATTTAATTAAAGCTTCGTGTGTCTAGTTTCTAACACTTCAAACCGTTCATCAATATGACATCATTGTAGAGAGATATTTGCGTTTTCGCGAGACTGCGTAGGAGGCCTCTATGGGACCTACTTGGTCGGGGCCCGATCTTCACTTATTCTTATCTCGTTTTTAGGATGAGCTTTGCTCATTTTTCGTTATCCTTACAGACTCACACTATCCAAACCCTACCAAACATCTCCCCAAAAACTCCAAACAAATTCCAAAGGAATACACCATAATTAAACTTCAAAAGTTAGCCTAAGTGAAGAAGAGAGTTTCTATGGTGTCGTGATGTGATTAACGGTGGTTGTAAGATAAAGGAAGCTTTGGTTTGAGTTTTTACAGATTCTTTAAGGTATGTATAACACCCTATTTCTTGGGATTAATCTTATCTATGTGTTGGTTAAGTTATTGGATGAAGATTACAAGATAACACTTGAAAGGGAAAGAGTTGTTGTTATCTTTTGTTTGGTTATTTTAAGGCTATATATATATATAATATTGTTATGGCTGAAATTTGAAGTTGTATCTACTGCCTAATGCCTAAGGTATGTAAATCGTGTTCTTGGTTGTGTTTAAGATTAATCATGTGTTGTTTGAGTTAAAATCTTCAAGATAGTAATTGACATGGCATAAGGAATCGTTATCTTTTTTTGTGGGTTGTGCTGAGGCTATATATGTGGTTGGTTGTGGCTGAAAATTGTTATAAATAGTTTGATTATGTTGTGGCTGTTGTTGTTAATCTTATCTATGTGCTAATTCAGTGAATTGAAGAAGATAGCATGAAAAACAAGAGGTTGACGATAAAAGTTAAGGTGCTAGGCGTGTGGACTATTTTTGAAGATTATTCTTATGATGTTTTGGGATGAAAATGATATGGTAAGCATAAGTATGATGTTATACAAGTTGTAGGTATATTCGTGGAAAAATTATTGGATTAAATTATATTTTGTTAATTATAAATCGAGCTTGCCGCTCAAAACGGTTGTTGAAGTAATCAGATAGTTTATTGTGAATTATATTGTTGTTGTTTGGGCTGTTTGGTGACTTTTAGTAACTTATGGGATGTGATAAAAACATGGGAGGTGCTGTCCGTTTTTTTGTAGAATATTGGTTTTGAAATGTGAGAGTTACAATGCTTATATGATGACGACGAAATTGGGTTACTCATTGTAGACGTAAAGAGATCATATTGAGCTTGGTTGAAAATTGGAGAGAAGATTGCAAAGGTATGTTAAGGCTAAACCTTGCCTTCATTTTTGCATGATCCCGTAACTACATATGTTTGATAACGAGACATAAAGAGAAGTTCGTATTTATGAATTTATTCACATTATCCTAGTCTCAGAAGTTACATAATTCTCCCTTATATTATCGTTTTTTCTAGTCAAGAGAGCAGAGTGTGTGTGTGTGTGTGTGTGTGTGTGTATATATATATATATATATTACAGTATTTTCACCACCATCGAGCTATAATCGATGGGCATGCTCCTATTGGGAAACCTCTGATCAGATGGTAAGTTATATACCGAGCCTATTGTGGCCGAGTACCTATGCGCGAGCCCAGAATGACCGAGATATAGAGCCTAGTATGTCCGAGCGCCTATGAGCGAGCCTACTACGTCAGAGCAGTTACACATACCGAGCCTTATAGGGCCGAACAATTATTTTACTTACTATATTAAGAGAGATATTATTATTTATTATTATTTTATTTTTTTTTTTTTTTTAATTTTTTTGAGCCGAGGGTCTTTCGGAAACAGCCTCTCTACTCCTTCGGGGTAGGGGTAAGGTCTGCGTACATACTACCCTCCCCAGACCCCATTAATGGGATTCTACTGGATTGTTGTTGTTATTGTTGTTGTATATTAAGAGAGATGAGTCAGTATCAGCAGGTAAGCATATCTTCAAATTATATTTGACTCCCATGTACTTTCAGTTATTATATTATCAGTTCAGTTTTAGATTTTAGTTATCTTGTTGCCGCCTTACATACTCGGTATATTATTTCGTACTAACGTCCATTTTGCTAGGGACGCTGCATTTCATGCCTGCAGGTACTAATAGACAACTGGATAGACCTTCCCAACAGACAAAGTCAAACATGAGCTTGGTTGGTAAGCTCCACTTCCTCGGAGTTACCATGTCGATACCTTGGAGTCCATTTTATATATACAGGTTTGATGAGTAAGTCGAGACCCTGTCCCGGCCATGATACAATTCAGTTATTCCTAGAGGCTTGTAGACGAGTCTTGTACATTTTTATATCAGTATTGTGGATTTACCAGTCCTATGTACATGTTTAGTTTGTTATTACTGGTTGTAGACGTTATTTTCAGATGATTCAGAATATAGCCTAATCGGCCTAAGTTGAGGATTACCCTCCAGAGTTCACAGTTACAGAGTGGTACGCTCGATCCAAGTATGGCACCGGGTGCCAGCCACGCCTCTTCAGATTTGGGGCGTGACAATATAACTGAATTCCGGTGTACTGAATAACCATAAACCTGTTAAACTGTATAATTGGTAACTAAGGTAAACTGATAACCATAAAACATGATAACTTCTTTTGCACTTTTTGATAAGGTTATGCTCTAATTTTTTTACTACTATTAATTGCAACCCACTTTCAACATCCTATCAAGTCTCATTCAACCTGTACTCCATAAATATACCCCAATGGGCAATCATCCTCTCTAGAACCTTGGGTTTTTCCTGCATTTGGCATCTAATACATTTGCAATTCGATAGGAAGAGAAGGTTGACTATTGATCTAAGCTTCATGGCATGATCTAGAGTTAAAATAAATGAGAAAATCCAGAATGTCTTGGTAGTTAACTGTTTATATGCGTGGCCGGCACACACATATAAAGGAAACTCCACTGGATACGACTTCATAAACTCCCTTGGACACTTGAACCTAGGGCTATGATACCAAGCTTTGTCATGCCCCGAACCTGGGCCTCGACGTAATACGGGACCCGGTGACGGACTACATGCGATCGAGTGAACCAACTGCTGACTAAATCAACATGTGGTATCATAACGTATTGAATGCGGAAGATAAGCTAACACATGCTGATTTACTGAAAGTGTGAATGATATAAATCAAGTGAGGAAACACTAATATAATTGTGAAACATATCTGTAGCAAACATTGCTTAACATGAAAAACCTGCGACTCTATCTAACTGTTACTCTAGTCTATGAAGCCTCTAATGAAGTACTGAAAACACTGACTGTCTCTAAATGCATAAAGATTGTAACGTAATGGTAATGCCCCGAAAGAACTGGGGCTCACCAAATAGCTAGTACGAGGATCCCGGCGCTCTGAATCGTCAACCTATCAATCATTATATGCATCATGAGATGCAGGCCCCGGGCAAAAGGGACGTGAGTACATTTGAATTGCATTGGTATATAAAGCAACTGAAAGAAAGAAATATAAATTGTGAAACTGATACTGAGCTGATAACTGAGAATTGATAATTGATAACTAAAATGATAACTGTTGAAACTGAAACTGAAATGATAACTGATAATTGATAAATTAAGTAAGGATATGAATACTCCCTCTTCTGAATGATGAACAACTTGTTTATCTAAATAAATAAAATGTGGCCTTAGGCCCAATATATCTGTGCACAAACTGCGGCCTCATGCCCAAGGATGCACAAAGCATAAACTGCGGCCTCAAGCCCAAATTACAGATGTTCAACATTCAGGGATTAAAAATCAAGAACTGAGAATCATACTGAAATACATGATACTGAAATACTGAATCATACTGAGTTACATGATACTTGAATACTGAATAGAGCTAGACTGAGACATGTATTCATGAACTGATTATGCAAAATGAAACTTCTACTGTTTATGACATGCTGAGTAATCTAGAATAAGACTCATGGGCATCAAACAGAAGTCTATATTGATTACACACTGAGCTCACAACGTTCGGAATAAAAGTCATGAACTAGTTATGAAGCTAGATAATAGAAGTTCCATAACTATTCAAGGAACTAGACTTAACTATACTTCTGAGGCAATTAGTAATGTCGTAAAAGAAACGTAGTGTAGGGAGAATCATTAACATCCCCAAACATAGAGAGTTAGCCTCACATACCTTAACTTCCTACTCTTGAGTGTAATATAATATTCGCCAACCCTTCCAACTTTAATCTATATCACTACAAGTCAAATGGATTCCATATTAGCAATAATACTCATGTTTTGGTAACTTAGGCATTTTCTCAAACACTTGGTGGGCATAAAGCTTCATAGCCCTTATTAATGGTGTTTCTACACCCAACAACCCATTCTCTTGCTCATAGATAAATTCTAAAATCTCAATTTGCTATAATCAATACCATTCTTCATCACCCATAAGATAAACAACACTCTTAATAAATAATTAACAATCAACAAACCAAACCTATAATCATTCATGCTTTTCTATCAAAACCATCAACCCATGTCTCATGAACTTGTAGTTTATAATCACTAATCCAATACTATAATCAATTAGAGGATGAAGATATTACCTTCTTGGCGTTCAATCTTCTTGAATTCGAGTTCTAGGGTTTTGTCTCTCAAAACTGATGTCTCAATCAAATATCTAATAATTTGGAGGGTTTACCCATATTAATAAGGTATTGGAGAATTGAAATTAACTTAGAATCACCATTATAACTTACCTTAGATGGTGGAGGGACCTTGGAGGAGTTAGGTTCTTGAGAGCTTCCCTTTCTAGAGCAATTTTTTTTGTGTTTTGGGATGTGGGGGACGAAGTAGGGCTTTAACAATGACCCCCCGGGTGCACTCCTATGCACCTGAAGGCCCAACCAAGCACCTGGACACGCAGCACTGCCACAAGTGCACGGCTGCGCACGAGACCATCTAGGCGCGCATAATGTGCATTGTCCAATAAAATGTACATAACATTTTGCTCAGAAATATGTTTGGGCTCCACAATATATCGTTGGAAAGATATTTCAAAGGGCTACAACTTTTATATATTATGTTTTTCCAAATTCCCAACTGATATTTACTAAATCCTTCTAGATGACAGACTTTCTATAAACTTAGTCGATTTTATCGAATCTTATACACCCCACTCTCCGTCTTGATTCAAAAATAACTCTTTTTACCCGTTCTCACCCCGATAGGACTCCATATGTCTAAGATGCCATCTTAATACTCATTTAACATGTCCACACCTAGTCTGAATTTACGGAGTGTTACAATGCCAATATCATTAAGAACAGTGAGTAAATGACAAACATAACTCCCATCGATAAAATCGTAAACTCCATGACCTTTGAATAGGGGTAAAAAGAGTTCTCTCCATAGCATGTAGTTGGTGTAATCAAGAACAGTGGGAAGAAGGTTTTTGATGTTGGAGAGAGATATTGCAGATTGGGATGAAACTGGAAGAGAGGAAGATGCAGCCATAACACTAGAGGTTGAAAAACTGGATTGAGATGAAGATGATGAAATGAAGCTGGAAAAGAGGAGAGCGCACAGAAGGAACCTAAGCATACCATGTAAGAAACTATGATTCTCGTCAATCATATAAAAGTTTACATGAGGTATATATAGATTACACATTGATATGTAAACACTATTCTATCCTTACAAGAAATTGGTACAAATTAACATACTTATCACATTTTTCGTACACCATTATGGTTCAAAAACTTAATAATATGAGTTTTATTTTAAACACAGAAAATTAGTTCTCTACCTTTGCACTTATAAAAAGAAAGAAAAGTTATACGTGTCTAAATTGCAATAATGAGATAGCCACATATATTACCATAGGAGTGTGCTTATAAATTTCAATTGAATTATTTCTGTTGATTAAGTTAGTGCATATTGGAAAGGCAAAATAGTCTCCCGACCACTTAAACTTGCACCTGATTGCCAACCCGGTAAAGAAACTTATAACTTTCCCATTTGAACACCTCAACTCATACATTTGTGAATTAATAAACCTCTCAAATGGAGCGTGTATATCAAATGCGCTGACACTATAACACGTCATATTCTAGGACTAGTAGTGGCTTGACATGTATAATTTGTGGGTCCCACTTATTTTAACAAATTTATCAAATTTTTAATTTCATGGTTTTTCTTTTCTTCTTCATGGCATTCTACAGATAAGCCAACCCCACCATGTTTTTTCACCCAAATACACCACATCAACTTGTCACTCACATCTCTACTGCTAGCACCACCACACCACTACAAATAAGTCAAAATCACTAGAATTTATCTGTGCATAGACCAGAAAAAAGGGAAAAATAAGCAACAAAGATAACTCGATTAGTTGTTCTATCTAAAACCACAAGCTCACCACTCCCTTCCCACCATGGGCCACCACAAAACTACACCAGAATGCTCCTCCACTTTGAAGCCATCGTTGATCTACTTCTGGAATTCCAAAATTGATTTTTGTTTTGTTTTTGCCTAATTCAAAAATTGGTATACAAGTTTTAGATTCTTAATCTCCCCCTCAACTATAATCTTGACTTTCAGTGGAAGAATAGCATGTGAGAAAATTAAAGGGTGCTTGTAAGAGTAAAACTGTTGGGTTTGATTTTGAAGTAAGAGAAAGAAAATGGATGTATTGGTTAGGGGGTAGAGCAAGAAAGGGGAAATGATGTAATGGTAAAGAAAGGGATGAGATGACATGTGGGTCTTTCTTTCTTTCTATTTTATTTATTATTATTTTTTTATTTTAAAATTTTTTAATCCAAAATTAATGTACTCACGTGCGCTAATTATGTGAGTTGCACGCACTGTTCATGTCACATGTGCTCTTGCCACATAAGCATAGTCAATGGTTAAAGATGTTTATTAGTAGTTTATATATGTATTAGTTGGGGTGTTGAAATAGAAAGTTGTAAGTTTCTTTATCGGGTTGGCAATCAGGTGCAAGTTTAAGTGGCGAGGAGGCCATTTTGGCTACTGAAAAATATTCACTCACTTGCTATTTCTATATAAAATTGATGAATATAAGATATATGTGTTATATATAAACTTTTATCATATATATATATATATATATACAAGTTTAAGTGGCGAGGAGGCCATTTTGGCTATTGAAAAATATTCACTCACTTGCTATTTCTATATAAAATTGATGAATATAAGATATATGTGTTATATATAAACTTTTATCATATATATATATATATATATACAAGTTTAAGTGGAGAGGAGGCCATTTTGGCTATTGAAAAATATTCACTCACTTGCTATTTCTATATAAAATTGATGAATATAAGATATATGTGTTATATATAAACTTTTATCATATATATATATATATATATACAAGTTTAAGTGGAGAGGAGGCCATTTTGGCTATTGAAAAATATTCACTCACTTGCTATTTCTATATAAAATTGATGAATATAAGATATATGTGTTATATATAAACTTTTATCATATATATATATATATATATACAAGTTTAAGTGGAGAGGAGGCCATTTTGGCTATTGAAAAATATTCACTCACTTGCTATTTCTATATAAAATTGATGAATATAAGATATATGTGTTATATATAAACTTTTATCATATATATATATATATATATACAAGTTTAAGTGGAGAGGAGGCCATTTTGGCTATTGAAAAATATTCACTCACTTGCTATTTCTATATAAAATTGATGAATATAAGATATATGTGTTATATATAAACTTTTATCATATATATATATATATATATACAAGTTTAAGTGGAGAGGAGGCCATTTTGGCTATTGAAAAATATTCACTCACTTGCTATTTCTATATAAAATTGATGAATATAAGATATATGTGTTATATATAAACTTTTATCATATATATATATATATATATACAAGTTTAAGTGGAGAGGAGGCCATTTTGGCTATTGAAAAATATTCACTCACTTGCTATTTCTATATAAAATTGATGAATATAAGATATATGTGTTATATATAAACTTTTATCATATATATATATATATATATACAAGTTTAAGTGGAGAGGAGGCCATTTTGGCTATTGAAAAATATTCACTCACTTGCTATTTCTATATAAAATTGATGAATATAAGATATATGTGTTATATATAAACTTTTATCATATATATATATATATATATACAAGTTTAAGTGGAGAGGAGGCCATTTTGGCTATTGAAAAATATTCACTCACTTGCTATTTCTATATAAAATTGATGAATATAAGATATATGTGTTATATATAAACTTTTATCATATATATATATATATATATACAAGTTTAAGTGGAGAGGAGGCCATTTTGGCTATTGAAAAATATTCACTCACTTGCTATTTCTATATAAAATTGATGAATATAAGATATATGTGTTATATATAAACTTTTATCATATATATATATATATATATACAAGTTTAAGTGGAGAGGAGGCCATTTTGGCTATTGAAAAATATTCACTCACTTGCTATTTCTATATAAAATTGATGAATATAAGATATATGTGTTATATATAAACTTTTATCATATATATATATATATATATACAAGTTTAAGTGGAGAGGAGGCCATTTTGGCTATTGAAAAATATTCACTCACTTGCTATTTCTATATAAAATTGATGAATATAAGATATATGTGTTATATATAAACTTTTATCATATATATATATATATATATACAAGTTTAAGTGGAGAGGAGGCCATTTTGGCTATTGAAAAATATTCACTCACTTGCTATTTCTATATAAAATTGATGAATATAAGATATATGTGTTATATATAAACTTTTATCATATATATATATATATATATATATAAAATTATAATACTAAAAGTTAAATGCATGATTTGATATAAAATATATGTAGCAAACATAAGTATTTGCTACCGAATGAGGCAATTGCAACAGTTTGGGTGGGTAAGTTGACTTGCTCAAATAGTCGAAATAAACACGTACACGTGGCGACTAACTAGTGGGTGAACAAGTACACCAGACACTCCCCTCGACTTAGAGGATCTTTCTTTCCCTATTAAAGCAACTTACAACTCTGCTTCTCTATCAGGCAGTCAGCTGCACAAAATCCAATAAAACACACACACACACATACACACACTCAGTCTCTCTCTCTCTCTCTCTCTCTGCATTTGAGAGGCAGGAAAAATGGCTGACTTCGTGGAATTAGAAGAAGAATTGGCCGAGTTCACATTAGCTGAGGTTAATTCACATTACTGTTAGCAATCTTTTATTTTCTGCTTTAAGCAAACTTATTTTCTCCCTTTCTCTGATTTTGCATGCCATTTTCTTTGTTTGATTTCAATTCCTTTGACTTCTCATCTAATCTTGTTCCTTTTTTGTTTTGTTACATTTTACTTAGTTCCCTTATCTAACTGTAACATACAGGGAACTAAAATCAAGCATGACCAAATTTAGATTAAATTACTAAATGTGGATTAAATCTGCAAATGCTTCATTAATTCTGAGGATTTTCAGTTACTTTCTACAGGATATGAAAATGACCGCCTTGTTTAAGCGAATGAAAGGAAAACCAATTAGTCAAGAGTTCTGTCAAAAACTTGCAACTAAGTTTAGGTAAAGTTTCCCTTTGGGGCTAAAATAAATGTTACTACTTCCGCTTTGATAAGTTGAATTTTCTTCTTTACTTATATGCTTTTTCTTTTGTTTGCTAATTTTTAAATTTGCAGTTGTTCACCTTATCGTACTGGAAAATCTTTCATAAAATGGGAACAGGTTTATCTATGAACTATCTTCTCAATATTTATTTCCCTTTTTAGGTATTCATGTTATCTGGATTCTGGATTATATTATAAATCTATTATGTATGTTTTTGCTATGTTAAAGGTGCAAGATTGGTTTATGGATAAGCAAAAAACACAAGCAGCTAAAGCCATTGCTGATAAGAAAGAATCTGATGTTCCTCGACCTCGACCAGCAAGAAAACCAAAATCTAAAAAGAAATTTTCAGCTCTAATGCTTTCCAGAAAATACAATGCTTGCGGGTACACAAGACTCCCCGATTGTGCATATGACCGGCCTCAGAAGCCCAAAGGTTACCGATTTCCCCTTGACCTTTATATATCTGATGTTTGATTTTTGTCCTCACTTAATGGATTAAATGTTGTTTACTCTATTTGTATCAATGTATGAAATGCAAGAAACTACTTTTCAGTTGTTCAAATATGCATAATTATGCTAAAAACATTAAAGATAAAATAAATTCTTAATGTAACTAGCACAAGATCACTCTAATGTCTTCTTTTCCTGTTAATCTGTTTTAACCTGCCATTCAGTTGAAATCTTTCTCTTCGTATGAGTTTGGCAAAAAGTTTTAATTCAAATTTGACTGCATGAATACTTAACTATGGCTAAAGTAAGACTAAGATATTAGGCCCGGGCAACATAGAGCTCCTTCACCAACTTTTGAGTATCCCTTTAATGAATCTTTCGGATTTTATTTTAAAATACTCGCTACCAACTTAGTCTAATCGTATTGCTTTTATTGCTCAGACACAACAGTTTTATTTAAACAGTTGCAAGCATCTTGGTGAAACCTAGAGAAAATATACAAGTACGATATCCTGTGGTTTTGAGACATTTTTATTGATTTTTTATCTGATTTATCTCTGTTTTACTTGTCATGGTTGAACATGGAGATTACTCGTTTTGCAGTTTTGTATTCTGTTATGAACGAGCACATTGTCATGATAAAAATGATGTATCGTATGATTGAGCAAGTAACTTACTCAGATATTTTAGATATAGTGCCTTGAATGTCGTACTATTTGGTTTCTGTTACTCAAGCTTAGACTAATGTGCATTCTGTTACAGTTTCTGCTGCAGAGATGGCCACAGAGCTCGCAGAGTTGTCTTTTGAAGCTCTTTCAGCAAAGGATTTAGCTTGGTGAGCATTTAACACAGTTGTAGCCTTCTCTATATGACAAATAGTGTTACATTTTGCTGGTAGTTCAAGACCCTAATCTCTTTCTATTTTCTCCTTGTAGTTTCTGATTGTGACTCAATACTATTGGTCTCTTACATTCTTCACTAACCATTATTAGATGGGAAAAGGGCCAAAAATATCTCTACTATGTGAAAAGGACTAGTTATGCCCCCCGTTATACTTTAAGTCTATAATTGCCCCCCACGTTACAAAACTGGTGCAAAAATACCCCTCTGTCGTTAAGGCTCTCCATCATGGACACCACCATCTGATGTGGCCTGACATATCGCTGAGTTGGCCACCAAAATACCCCCTCCCCAACTTCTTCTTCTACCACCGGCTTCCCCCTTCACCCAAAATGAATGTACCATCTGAATTCAAATATATTGCATCCAACAATAGAAATTAAACCGAACCCAATTGAAATCTGCACAATTTATCTGTGGCATTTGGAAAGTACTAACTATATCAAGCCTTGAAGCATAAAAATTCGCAGAATCAGATTAAAACTAGAAGTAGTTGAATCAAAGATTTGTTCTATATGTAATTTAAAAAGAGAACTTTTATTGGAAAAGTTCACAAGAAAAATGCCCCCGTTTGTTCGGTAATCTTTCGGTGGGTTCTCCATGGTTGATGATGATGGCAACTGTAATGGTACTAAAGCAAAAGAAGAAATTTTGCAGCAAATTCTTCACCAGAGAATGTTTTAATGATTGCTACACAAACCTATTGAAATAACCCATTAAAAGTCTGCCTACTCTATTACTATGATTTCAGAAAGTTGAGATCAAAGGAAATGATACCAACAAATTATTAGGATTTTATTGAAGAGATGTTTTTTGAGATAACACCTTACAACTTGCCATATGAGTATATGACTCTGGCTTCCTCAGTTTCTTACTTTGTTGTTAGCCCACTTTAAAATGTATGCATATATAATTTTCTTTCATGGAAGTGAAATCCCAATTTCTTTAAGAACAGACTTTCTCCTCGTTAATTTCCATAAGTAAGCTAAAACAGTTACTAAGGAGGATGGTGGTAGTGGATGGGTGCAAGGGGCGGTGGTGGTGGAGGAAGTTAGAGAGGGAGTAAATGGGGTTGGGGCAGTGACATGCCATGTGGCGGCCACCTCAGTAATATGTTGAGCCATATGGGATGGTGGTGTCCATGATGGAGGGCCTTAACGGTGGAGGGATATTTATGCACCAGTTTTGTAACGTCGGGGGCAATAATAGACCGAAAGTATAACGGAGGGTATAACTAATCCTTTTTGCATAGTAGAGGGATATTTTTGGCCCTTTTCCCTTGTTAGATTGCCAAAGATGATAAATGTCGTGGTGATGTTGTACGTGGGGCTTATGTCTAGAAAAAGGCATACTGAATAAACGTTTCAGCCTGAGTCTCTTTTGTTGATTTGTGCTGGTTTATGAATATCTGAGTTCAGTATGGAGAGTGGAGTCTAAAAAGTTGAAGGTAGTAACAAAGTATTGAGGCGCTCTCGGTTACGTCAGGAAGAATAAGAAACTACTAATAAGTGAAAAACTGTCACGTGGTTGAGGCTGGATATCGTCCATGAAATTACCCCGAGATAATAATTTACATTCCTCATCATAGTAATTGAATGCCAAAACGAATTATGAGTACTGATTTATCATGTTCGCTCAACTTCTACCATGAAATGTCGAAGTCAATGAACATACCATAATGTAGAGGCAAATCTTTGATACCTCGGATTGTGCGACGGCAAAAGTTGGCAATATTCAGTGGCTGAATGGTTCAGGCATTATATGAGTTGGTTCTAGGTCAAAGCAACTTAATGATGTTCTGAGCATAGAATTCTATTGAAGGTTTATATGAATGTCGTAAAGGTTGACAGGCTGTGTAGCAGAACTCCCTTTTCTATAGTAATACTAGATTCTGATATTCATTACTTCCTTCTTTTTCTACTTCTGTTTCTCTGCTTCTCTTGATTTGCTTCTTTCTTGATTTCTTTTGTCCAAAAAGACTTTTGCTTCTCCTTATCTGTGTGTGCCTCTTCTGCTGCTAGTTCTGCTTTTGGACTTCTTTTCTGCTACTGTCATTTGCTGTCAACTATTCTTTTTCTCCTTTTCTTTTCTGTTCTTTGTCTTGTCCTTATTCTCCAATTCTTAGATTATGTACTGAATTTTAGGAAAACAAAGAATGACTCTTGCAACTAAAGCTAAGTATTAGTGAAGTGCTAAACTAAATAAATGTGAAATTAAATGCTGCAAACTGTATTATACTCTGCCAGGCTCTCAAGCGCAGCGGCAAAATTGATATTCCCCGTCTTCTATGAACTACTTTTGTAACTTAGAGAACCTGACCAAGTAGCTTTTCTCTGTCTTTTGCAGGTATGATGTGGCCTCATTTCTCAATTTCAGAGTTCTTCGCACAGGCGAGCTTGTAAGCTCTTTGTTCTCTGTGATTGTTTTTCTGGTTTTCCTATTTGCCTAGGTGCACTGTTATTTTAAATTTAAATATGTCCGCTGTTCTTGTTTACTTGGAAGTTTTAGTAGTCTAGTGATCACGGTGTATGTGAGAGATTTAAGATTTCTCCTTGACCACTGTGAAATAGGGAAGATTTACATTGCCATGGACCAGAGTGAAATAGGAACAGTTCTGTTTTTTGAAGTTCCTACTCCATAGATTAGAACCACTAATCCTCAGGCCTTAGGTTTTATGTGAAATTACAGATACACTCATGTGAGATAAATAAATTTGACACCTCAGAACACAATGGAATAATGGTAGAAACGCATGGATAACTGAATTCGAAACATTGATGGTGGACTGTAAGGGAAGGGGCATGCCTAAAAAGTATTGGGGAGAGGTTGTTAGGCAGGACATGCTATTGCTCTAACTTACCGAGGATATGACCCACGATAGAAAGGTGTGGAAGTCGAGGATTAGGATTGTAGGTTGACAGATAGTAGTGTGTTCCTCATAGGCTTACCAGTTGTACTAGGATTATTTTTGTATTATTTTATTCATGGTTCTTTACTATTACATGTTGTGTCATTCGCGTCCGTTAACTTAATATATTGTTCTTACTATTGTTTGCTACTTGTTGCTTTATCTCCACTTTTACTTGAGCCGATGATCTATCGGAAACAATCTCTCTATCTTTATAAGGTAGGGGTAGGGTCTGCGTACACACTACCCTCCCCAGACCCCATTTATGGTGGACTCACTCGTCACTCAGCATATATTTTTAAGTCGAAATGCATTTACTAAAACAATATATGTAATGAAATGGGCTCCATATTAAGGTGCAACAATCAGCGTCATATCAACAGAATTTTACGTCAGACAAAGATTTGTCGCTTATAGTCTGACATTTATGAAGTATTTCGTTATGCAGGAAGTTCGTGTAAGATTTGCTGGCTTTGGTCATGAAGAAGATGAATGGGTGAATGTTAAAAGGAGAGTACGTGAACGTTCCGTTCCCTTAAAGCCCTCAGAATGTGACAGGGTGAATGTTGGAGATCCCTTGATGTGCTTCAGGGTATCATTTCGTTTCTCCAACTTTCGTTAACAATAATAACTCTAGTTTTTTTTAAAAAAAGCACCATAGAAATCATGAAATTTCCGCTTTCCAAAAATGGTTTTGGTGTACCAGTGCAACAACAAAGTCTCAATTAAGCATGGTATCTGGACAGGCAAGGGTCCAAATGTTGTTATGACCATTTTGTAATGTTATGTTTTAAATTCACAGGAAGATGAATATCTCGCAGTATATGGTGATGCGCAAGTTGTGGAGATCCAAAAGAAATTACACGATAATACAGAATGCACGTGTATCTTTGTCGTCCGCTACGACTTAGATAATGCTGAGGTAAATCATTGGAACATCGCATATATCTGGTAGTAATTCTATGTCAATAATAATTTTATTTTCATTGTTATTGTTCGGACGCAGGAGAAAGTTACACTTGACAAGTTATGTTGCAGACCAAACCGAAGCAACAGTATACTGCCTGAAGGTTGACCAAGCAAATACTCACTAGGCCAGAGCCTCCGCAACGTTGTTCTGTTGGAATATTGGATGTTGGGCCAATCTAAATATGTACTCTCTATGTTTAATCATTTTATGTGAAAATGTTTGGTCGGGCATGAAAAGAATAACTTTTTGAAACTTATGGTATTAAACATGACATGGCATTTTTGTAGCTATAAAGTCATGTCATTTGGGATAAAATGATAAGTTTAAAATTAAATTGTTCCTAATTATAAAAAAAAAGTTTTTTCTCATTTCTTACATAGTAAAAATGAAAGAATGTCACATGAAACTGTAGTCAATTCTTTATGCCAATCGTTTCGTCTGGCCTCTTTTCCAATAACAAGTTGGGATAAAGTTCCCATGTTAAGGCTTTAGGTCAAGCAGAGATAATCATATATATATATATATAGGAAATTCTATTATACTGAAAGTAGGAAGTTCTAAATGTAAAAGTTGAATTACCAAAATATTCAATTTTAAATGTAAAAGTTGAATTACCAAAATATTCATAAAAATTGAAGGACTATTTTACCCATAAATTATATAAACACTACTTCACTAATATTTGTACTAAAAAGTAAACTCACCTTCTAATAAATAATAAACCTGTACTACTTAATGCAGCCTATTCAACTCTTAAGTTGCTTTCATCTGCCGATACTTTCTCGCAAATGTACATACTATCTCAACCTTTAGATTGTCCATTCAATGTTTGCTCCTTCGAGCTTCCAATAATTATTAAAGGTTCATGTATTCATCCTTCTCTCCCTCTTTCATTCACTTTATAAAATTGGACAGTAAAATCAATTAAGCAATTCTTCTCACTGTCAGACCATTTGTCAATTGGAAAAATCCTTTTTCTCATTGAAAATTTGTTCTTTTCATTTGACATATCTGTTAACTATCTACAGCACATAACACCAATCTATAAGTGTCAAATGAGGTAATGTTTTTTCGTTTCCTGTTAATTTTATGAGTCGCGCAAATTTTGCAATTGTTCTTGTTTTTATATAATATTTCCATAGTTTTTATCATGAAAATGAATATCTTTTGTTGTGAAAAGTTTGGCTACTACACCATCCTTATTGATTTTCAGTGAGAAATAGTGTTAACTTTGTTATCTTCCTTTTGCTGTAACAAGGAATTTTTTATTCAAAAGTTAGGCTAATTATCACGCCCATTAGTAGACTTCACTTCTTTACGTCCTCTTCTATTTACTTTTACCATTAAGAAGTCATGGGTTATGTGGAAGTCTACCACATACATCAAAGAACAATAGGGCCTACAATGCACGGTTAACTGTTAAATTGTTTCATAAGTCAATTGTTATCATGTGAATCTAAGTTTCAATGATATATACGTAGAAGAACATATCTCAAATCCTCATAAACCAACTATCATTCGGTTGGATTTAGGGCGCTATAATTCTTACATATCAAAATTAGTTTCGGAGGAAAAAAGAAAAATTAAGTATTAATACATATGACTTCCAAGAGCAGTTATCTTTAATTTTAAAGTGTTTGTAACGATTGATAAGAACTTTCAATAACAATTTTAGTCTTCGTGTTTGTCGTGCTCTCTAGTAGAACTAGAAGTTTGAAACTTTAATGATGAATGAGTCGGCTCTTGTAGGGAAAAAAAACCCGGCTAATATAGGCAGTACAACTAACTACTCCTAAAAAGAACTCAAAATATGCTCCTCTAATTTAGCCGCAAAGCCCTTAACCCCGTCCTATCTTCATTAACACAATTCCCTTCGACAAAAGGAGAGGTTTTTAAAGCAAGTTAAAGCTAACAATAGTGGTTTTTTATCAATTCTCACGAGATAAAACAATAGTTTTAAAATATGATAAGTTGTGCGAATAACAAGCCCGTCTAGCTCAGTTGGTAGAGCGCAAGGCTCTTAACCTTGTGGTCGTGGGTTCGAGCCCTCCTCCATTTTGTTGGACATATTATTCCTATTTTGGGTTTTGAATAAGTTTATATCTTGGGCCTTAATACTCTGCCTTGAGTACACCTCAAAGGACTTCTAAATGGCTCAGGAGAATCTTCTGGACCTCATTTGAATCTGGCCTATGAATTCCCATGGCTCATTTGAATCTGATACCCGCATTGGAACTCGACTATATCCGTATTCGCGCCGCATAGGGCCCAATTTTAAAGGAAGCGTTACCAAGTATTTTTCCATACCCATGGATCGAAGGGAATAGCAGTCTCATCTGCACCATGGTAAGAATAGGAACTTATGGTGCTGAGTAACGATTTAATACGTGAAAGAAACCAATACATCTATCTAATATTCCTTTTATTTGTTGATTAATTATCTTGCTATAACTACCTTTAGAAAAGCAGATAAAGTACTGCTTTTTGAATTCGAAACCATCAATGTCTCCTTTATTTTTTTTCTTCATTTGTTTTTGTTGTCAAATTTTCAAAGAGGTTTAAAAAGAAAAAAGAATAGAGAAGTATTGAACTGAAGAGCCTGATTGTCATTCTTGTTTCACTTCATCTAACTTTCTCTATATTTACAAATTGTTAGTTCTTATTGGATAATACTGATAGTGAGAAAAAAGGAAAAGCAATCAAACAAAAAAAGTATAGAGAAAAGGGATATGGGGGCCAATTACAGCTCTCGCTAACTGCGCCCAATCATAGAGATTGAATAGAAGCTTATATACAAAGGTAAAGCAAAAATCAGAAACTGCATATTCAATATCGTGCCAGAGGATATTACGATTCCCTAATCCATTAATACATTATCTAAGTTGGATAATAACAGTATATAACAGTATAAGAAGATAAGGACGAGGAGAGAGGTGTTTTTGTCTTAGCTTCGGGTTGATTACATGACGGATTTTATTATGGTTCACGTGAAAACAATAATTTTTGTTATCAAATATTAAGAAATTTATTAAATATTTATAAATATTTCACTATAAATTTAATTATTATTATTATTATTATTATATTAAGTTGAGGTCGTAAAAATTCATAAATTTTCAATTTTGAATTTTGAATTTATCTGTCTTCATATCCTCAAGGTGCATAATGCATTGCTACATAATTGTCAATTGACAAGTCCCTTTAACTCACTTTATTCCAAAAGTTTTATAAGTTGATGTTTCAGCTTTTATTGAATTGTCCTTTTTCATTCTATAAAGCATCAATGGCTGAAACAATTAATGTCAAAAGATTTTAAGCAGTACGATGTATCAGAATTATTATTAAATAGTCTTTAGTACCTTCCTTAACGATGGTTCTAGAGGCCGTTTGATCGGTGGAAAATTAGGAAAAATTTCACATAAGAACAATAGCTTCCCATTTTTTAATTTTATAGCCTACATTTCAATTTACAACCAATTAGCCCAAAAATAATAGGCTAAAATTCAACATCCAACTCCAATAGGTTCTCGAAATTACAATTTAATTTTTAAAAAAGATTGTTCAAACTTTTAAGTTAATTTTCGAATCAGTAACTGTGACTCAAATATTAGTTCAACAAACCAAATCCATTTGGATGATGAAAAATAGATTTTTAACAAGCTTAAATATATGAGTTTAAATTCCGAATTCCATTTTGTGAGAATTTTGAAGTGAGTGTTATTTAGACTTGTTAGAAATAGTATAAGGAAGTTGTCTTTAAAATTTGAAGTCATTTAATGGAGATTTGGACTGGTTTTGAACAAGAATTGCAATTGAAAATCGTAGAAGAAGTTCATCTATAGACGCTTGTATAAAGGTGTATAATAGTGTATAAGATGTGTTTATACACTCATATACACTATTATACAAGATTATACATAATTATACAAAAAACTGACTTCGTCTTCTTCCTTGCGTCTTTTCTGAAATTTAACTCAAATATTGCTCAAATCTACTCCAAATCACTTCAAATTTAAATTTTGAACTCCTTTTGACATTTTCAATCAATTGGAACAACACTAAGTCCAAACAACTAACAAACTCAAAAAATCATATTTTCGAAAGCAAAGCTTTGAATGACCTTCAAAAGTGGATTTTTACTCTTCAATTTTCTTACATTGCAACCACGTGACACAATGGGGGAAGCAGAAAATACATGGCCCCTTGAAGCATATGTAGAAGATGTGAGAAGAAGAGAGAGAGTGAAAGCAATGGTTGTGAGCACACAGATTTAAGTCCATAACTTTTAGAAGCAATGGTTGTAAGAAAATAAATTTTAAATTTGCTAGTGCTTTCAAAATATGTACAATATGGGTTAGGTCAGGTAAAACTTAAAAACATGAGCCATTTTTTATTATGGTGTGAAATCACGTATATTTTCTTGTAATTTTTTGTTTTCTATATTACAGTCATTGCATAACTTGTCTTTGAATCTAACGTCTAAAATTTATAGACAGGTCACTATTGGTTAGTGATTATTTGTTTTTATCTTTACGCTAAAAAAGAGAGGATTTCATGTTATTTAGTAGTACTTAAATACTTAATCTTTTAGTATTTTATATATATGAAATTTGAGCACGGGTAAAACAGCTTTTTTTTTTTGGTATGTACGGAACATGAGTGGAAGAACGCCAGAATATTTAAGAGGTTACAAGACTTTTGGGAGCAAAAACTGGATCAAAGTTGGTACCATAGATATACTATGAGGAAAAGAAATAAAAAAGGAAGGGAAATTTGTGCCTTTAGCCCCCCAAATATAACAAATTCTGATTTTAATCATTTTAATTTTTTAATTAAGTATGCTTTAATTAATTTATAATTGATATTTGCATTTTTTATCCTTCTGCTTGTAAATCTTCACAAATTCAACAAAATTATGAATATGCTAAACCATTCAATTACATATGTCAAAATTTGTATTGTTTCTTCATATTTTAGCATTATTACAAAATAAAGACCGTAAAGTAAAGAAGAATATAGACAAAACTGATATATTATTCAAACTTCAAACTTATGTACATAATGAACTGAAATCTCCTCTATTTATAGAAGAAAGCAAGCTGCTGTATAAGCTGCTTCTGCAAGTTGCTGTGTAAGCTGCTATTGTACCAGATATAGATAATCTTCTACCGGGGGTAATGTTTATCCATAACGTAGTACCGAAAGGATAAGCTAATTATACCAGATATAGATAATCTTCTACCAGGGGTGATGTTTATCCATAACGGGGTACCGAAAGGATAAGCTTCTTCAGAAGACTTATTTTCAATAGAGTACTAAATTGATAAATATATTTACGGCGGAGTCTCATATAGATAAGCTTCTTCAGGAAGCTTATTTACAACGGATTACTAAATAAACAAATATATTTATAACACTCCCCCTTAGATGTTCATTAAAAGATAATGTGCCTTATTAAAACCTTATTAGGAAAAACTTCGTGGAAAAAAATTCTAGTGAAGGAAAAAGAGTACACATATTTAGTAATATGCATAACTAGTTGTCTCATTAAAAATCTTATAAGAAAAACCCCGTGGGAAAAAATCTTAGTAATGAAAAAAGAGTATAGCACATATTTTACTCCCCCTCATAAAAACTTTGTTTCAAATATTTGAGTCTCCGCATTCCAATCTTGTATACCATCTTCTCAAAAATTGAAGTTGGCAAATATTTAGTGAATAAATCTGTCGGATTGTCCCTTGAACGGATTTGTTGCATATCAATGTCATCATTTTTCTGAAGATCATGTGTGTAGAATAATTTTGGTGAAATATGCTTCGTTCTATCTCCTTTTATAAATCCTCCCTTTAATTGGGCTATGCATGCAGCATTGTCTTCGTATAAAATTGTGAATCTTTTATCACATTCCAAATAACATTTTCCTTGAATAAAATGAATCACTGATCTCAACCATACACATTCCCTACTTGCTTCATGAATAGCTATTATCTCAGCATTATTTGAAGAAGTAGCAACAATAGATTGCTTTGTGGAGCGCCATGATATGATAGTACCTCCACATGTAAACACGTACCCGATTTGAGATCGAGCTTTATGTGGATCAAATAAATAACCTGCATCTGCATAACCAACAAGATCTGTACTACCTTTGTTAGAATAGAATAAACTCACATCAAGTGTTCCCTTTAAATATCGCAATATATGCTTAATCCCATTCCTATGTTTCTGTGTAGGAGAAGAGCTATATCTTGCTAGTAAATTAACAGAAAATGCTATGTCATGCCTTGTAACATTAGCAAGATACATAAATGCACCAATTACACTAAGATAAGGTATTTCGAGACCAAGGAGTTCCTCATCCTCTTCTGGAGGTCGGAACAAATCCTTATTCACTTCAAGTGATCGAACAACCATTGGTGTACTCAATGGGTGCGCTTTGTCCATGTAAAAGCATTTTAATACCCTTTCTGTATAGGCAGATTGATAGATAAAGATCCCGTATGCTAAATGTTCAATTTGCAGACCAAGATAAAGTTTGTCTTTCCAAGATCTTTCATCTCAAATTCTTTCTTAAGATATTCAATTACCTTTTGAAGCTCTTCTGGAGTTCCGATAAGATTTATGTCATCAACATAAACAGCAAGTATAACAAATTCTGATGTCATTTTCTTTATAAAAATATATGGACAAATAACATCATTTATGTAACCCTCTTTCAGTAAATATTCACTAAGGCGATTATACCACATATGCCCAGATTGTTTTAAACCGTACAAAGATCTTTGTAATATGATTGAATACATTTTCCGAGATTTTGGATTTGCTTCAGGCATTTTAAATCCTTCGGGGATTCTCATATAAATTTCATTATCAAGTGAATCGTATAGGTAAGCTATAACTACATTCATTAGATGTATTTCAAGTTTTTCATGTAGTTTAAACTGATGAGATATCAAAATGTTATGGCATCCATAACAGGTGAATATGTTTCATCAAAATCGACTCCAGGTCATTGTGAGAATTCTTGTGCGACAAGACGAGCTTTGTATCTTTCAATTTCATTTTTATCATTCCTTTTTCGCACAAAAATCCATTTATGATCAACTGGTTTTATACCAGCAGGTGTTTGGACTACTGGTCCAAAGACCTCTTGATCACGCCCAACTATGCCTTGTAAAAAGGACTAAGCGGTCGCTGCAAATATAACCCGGTTCAAGTCCGCAGTCGAATCTCACAGGAAACTAATCTATTTACTACAACTTTAAATAATGCTAATGATAAGCTCAAACAACTTCCGGATGCAAGAGTTTTATGAATAATCAGTGAAATTTATTTAGCTAAGGAAAAATGATAATAAAATTAGCAATAATTAAGACTAAAATTGAATTCAAGGGTAAAAGGATCTAGGGCTATTGATTTTTCCAATTGCCGGATTAATTCTTAACTCTTTAGCTATAATTTCGTCGTAGTACTCTATGAGGATTATGAGTTTCGGGCTACCGTAATTACCTCTCGATCAATTACGATAATTTACTAGAAGCATTCTCTCGAACTACTCTAGTTAACAATTTATGCAACTCAGAATTATCCCACCAAAGCTTCGTTATTTCTAACCCCACTTTTAAATTCAAGTATTTCATCTCTTAACTTACCCAAAAGTGGTGTTGTTCAACAACAATCTAACCAAGTGTTATTTCTCAAGCAACACAAGGTAACTAGGCACGATTAATCGAGGGCCCTTCCAATTAACCACAATACAATACATAGTTGAACAATCATAGAACAAACACGGCTCAATTATAACAAAATAGAGTCAAGACTTCATCCAACAATTGGTTCCATCAACCCTATATAATAGATTTAGCTACTCATATTAATGGAAAATAAAGCACGAAAATAATTCATAATCAACAAATAGAAATATGAAGAAGAAGATGAAAACTCTTAGGAAATTATCCGTCTTCTCTCCCTCGTTCTTGCCTCTAAAATCTTCTAAAAATAGCTATCTCCCACTTCTGGGCGAGTTTAGGTTTCATATAGGTTTAGGTTAGTCGCCTAAGAAATTACATAATTAACCCTGTGTGTTTGGCTTTCGTCCGCCCGTCTACGGCCGCGGATTCGACCGCGGATCTGGCCGCGGATTTTCACTGCCTTGAGTTCGCAGACCAATTCACGGTCGCGCACCTGGAGGGGTCGTCTCGCTTGCTTTTCTCGCTCCTTTTCGACCGGGCTAACCTTCGATTGGCCTTTCACACTCCATGTTGACTCCAAAACACTCGTTAGCTCCCTCCTAGCTCGGAGTAGCTCCTGCAAAGCATCAAATTCTTAATTAGAGCATTTTGTTATCTTTTAGCATTCAAATATCAATAAAGTGCGGCTAAATTAGAGTGTAAGTAATGTTTAAATTACATAAATATAGCCTACTATCAACACCCCACACTTAAACCATTGCTCATCCCCGAGCAATCAAAGCACACTCTAAGAGGCCTAACTTCACTGAGCGACTTCCCTACTCGTCACACCAAGAATATTTCGCATAAATTGAGGACATTAGTGCAATATCTACACCTCAAGAGTTGACTCCATCTAGCCACGCAATGTTCCTAACTGGCTTACTTATTCTAATTCATAGGTCCAGACTTACCTCTCCTTCATGAATCAAGTGCCTGCTCACAACAAAAGAGATTCATTTCACAATCAGTAAAATTCACACACACTGAGGAACTTTAAAAGGAACAGAATTCACTCACCCTCAGAAATGACATTCTTGTGCCACAGAAAATGCACCATAGGCTTGCCTGTAGTGTACGACTCTACTAATTGAGCTCACTCAGTCTAGGATCAAGTAGGACTTTATTTGGATTAATGTAGGCTGCAGGTTGTGTAGGATATATTTGGATATATAATAGTGACTACACCTCCCTAAGCACTTTAATACATTTATTTTACAATCAAGTCCACACCTAAGTTAAACCAATATTTTTCATCTTTAACACCACATATACCACCCCACACTTCTTCTTTGAGCACAATCACCTAAAAACCACCAAAGAATTATTACCGATCAACATGATAAACTATTAACAACTTTCTCCTTATTTCCCTAGTTCCACTCAAAAGCTCCATCAACACCCCACACTTTATCCTTTGTAAATTTATAGTATTTCAAGTGTTTACGAGAGGTAAAGGGTTAAAAAAAAATGGTCAATTCAAACAAGGGATAAGGCTTGTAATGTGGTTGCCAAAGAAACAGGATTACAGGCTCAACGGGGTTAACTATGGTACATAGCAGATAGGTGGGTGGAGTATGCATATATATGGTTCAACAAAGAAATGCCTATATTACTTCCTAGACTAAACAAGACTACCATTTCACTTTGCAGATACACGGGGCAAGTTCTAGGAGTTAAATGTCGTGCACAGAATATAACAAGCCTCACACACATATGGCACATGACTCATTCCAGATTAGATCATCAAACACTCAGATCAGGGTACTTCAACCAAATTAAGAACATACATTTTAAGTCCTTCTTACAAGAGTCAACAAATGAGCCTAAGCGTCACACTAAAGTAACGCTATATTCAAGGCATTACGAAATCAAACAAGGCTTCCTATTGTAATTCTGCCCATAGCCCATAAGTTCTTAACTAAAAATAAAAAGCTAACTACACCCGATTCAAACAAAACCATTGGAAAAGAACCGTGGTTTAAATAAAAACCAAGGGGGAATTGATACACTACTACAAAAGAAAATCTTTTTTTTTCTTTCGACTTTAGTCCCTCGAGAAACCCGTCGAATGATATCCATCGTCGGGCCAAGTCCAAATTGATTTATACAAATAAACTATGAAACTATCTACATATAACAAAGTATCCCCTACCCCACACTTAAAAAGATGTCATGTCCCCATGTCATACGAAGTAAAGCAATGTGAGGTAAAGGAACTTCCCTGGTGGATCAGTCTTGATCGGATACGGTGTCAGGGTCGAGATGACATGCTCTCCCCAGCGCACGCAGCCAACCCATGATATTTTTTTCTGACTTCGCATTTTGGGTAGCCAAAGTATCAACTCTAGTCCCCAATTCCGTGACGGAAGTGCTCAGTCCTGCCATGTCTTGTTCTAGGGCTGTCATTAGCGTGCTCCGTCTACCCTGGGATGGTCCCTCAGTTGCGACAACTTGTTCCTGTAGGGGTGAGGCAAGTTCAACCTCCTCCTGCCCTTCATCGCCCTCTTCGGACTCATTAGAATCGTCACTATTAGTTGCCCCTAGTGCCACCGGGTCTTTTGCGATGGTCACTTTATCTGCCCGGAACTTTGCTTCTTTCTTTACCATGCCATCCGTATTTGGGTTCTGAGGCACCCTTTCTACCCAGCACAATCTAGTGATCAGAGAGGGGAAAAAGAAGTCGTACCTCTTCTGTGTTGAACGGACGAACATCTCAGACTGAATAACCTTGGCCACATCAAAGTCGTGACCATTCACGAAGAACCAGATCAGGGCAGCTCTCAGACCATTTACCTCTGTGGTGTTATGGAATGGAAGCAAACGACTGTTGATGATGTACAACCAACACTTTCCTTCACAAGTGAGTGAGGCAGATGTAGCTTTAATCCCGGCACAACCCACACTACTTCTTTGTCTGGTGCACAAATAGTTCTGAAAAACCTGTTCCATGTGATGGGTTCTCTCCTGTAAGTATCACAGAAATCCTCCTCCCCATGGAATTCAGGAAATCGATACACTCTCCTGATGGCTTCTATCGAGGCATCCACCTTGGTGTGTCGCACAATGCATATTCTATCCTCATGTTCGGGGCAGTTGGCATAGAACTCCCGGACAAGCATCAAGTTACCCTCCTCCGACTCTTCGAAAAATCTGTCCAACCTGCACCTGATCAACTCCCGATACATATTAGGACACTCATCCTGGAGAGATGTTCTATCAATACCCCTTTCCGGTACAGGCTTCTTGGCCACCTTCAAACTGAACCGTTCCTGGGCAGCTCTGGAGACGAACTTGGTGCGATCAAACGAAGCTGCACTGGCTGGTACCCGCCCCCGCCCCCGATATGAGCCTCCATGACCACTTGATGAGGCTCCGGTAGCGCGCCTCTTCTTTGAAGGTTGCATGTTACCTACACGATAAATACTACTATCAGTGGAGAGCAGAATATGTGACCCAATGGCGGTTACTCAGACTTCACTCGCACAATTGGTCAGTATTTGTATTCAACACTCATTAAGGCAAATCAACAAACAGGTAGTGTGCATATGTCCCCGAAGTCACCCAAAGACCAAATTAGACTACCATTCCTCACAAACCCAACAATGACTTCCCCAAAATCAACCACTATGATTTTACTACCCTATACATACAATAGCAAGGGAAAAGATTGAGAAACCAAAATTACAAAAAATAAAAAAAAGAAAGAGGAATACTAAGAAAGGGGAATAAAATCATGTACTTACTTGGAGATCTTGAGAAGAACGGAGGTTGGAGATCGGTTGAGTGGACAAGAGAAGGAAGGAGAAGAGTCTTGTGTTGAAAGGAAAATATTAGGGAATGGAGGGGTTTGGGCTCTTGAAGCTAGGAAGGGAAGAAGAGAAGTGGGGGAAGTGAGGGGATTGGGTTCTTGAAGTCAGGAAGGGAAGAAGAGAAGTGGGGGAAGTGAGGGTTTGGGTTAGGGAAAATAAAGGGGTTTAAGTGTGTGGTGGGGGACTAAAAATAAATAAAACTTACCTGGACACGCCCGCGCATCCGCGCCGCAATTCGCTGTCCAATCCGCGGCCGCGGATTCTGGGCAGAGGGGGTCTAAACATCCGCGCCCTAATCCGCGGATAGGAGGTAGAACACAGGCCAAAATCTGCGGCCATATCCACGGTCCAATCTGCGGCCGTGGATCTCCGTCTTCAGCTAATTTTTGTGTTTGCCGCATTTTTACCTATTCTCGGGTTAATTTCGCGGCATGATATAGGCTTTCATTATCACTCCTTGTTCGCGTACTGGGGCTCTTCCAAAGTTATTACCACTTTATCCCCTTTCTCTTTGACCATTCTAAGGTAATGTTTCAACCTTTGCCCATTTACCATGAACTTGTTTGTCCCATCTTCAGATTCAATCTCTATAGCTCCACTTGAGAACACTTGCACCACTCTGAAGGGTCCTGGCCATCGGGACTTCAACTTACCCGGAAACAATCTCAATCTCGAGTTGTATAACAACACTAGATCTCCGGGCTTGAAGTTCCGATCTAAGATATGCTTATCATGGATCATTTTCATCTTCTCTTTGTATAATCTAGCATTCTTAAATGCATGGAACCTGAATTCCTCGAGCTCATGTAACTCAGTGACTCTGCTGGTGCTTGCGGTCTGTATATCCAGATTCAACTGTCACAGTGCCCTAAGTGCTTTATGTTCAAGCTCTACCGGAAGGTGGAATTCCTTTCCAAACAATAACTTGTACGGTAACATACCAGTTGGAGTTTTGAATGTTGTGCGGTACGCCCATAATGCATCATCCAGCTTCTTCGCCCAATCAGTCCTTGTTGCATTCACTGTCTTTGTCAGGACACTTTTAATTTCTCTATTGGACACTTCAACTTGCCCGCTCGTCTGTGGGTGGTACGGTGTGGCTACTTTATGGCAAACTCCATACTTTTCCAACAGACGGCGAACGCTCTTTTGCAAAAATGGGTTCCACCATCACTGATTATAGCTCTCGGGGTGCCAAAATGTGTAAAGATGTTTTTCTTTAAGAAACTTGTTACCCCTTTTGCATCATTGGTTGGGAGAGCCACCACTTCGACCCACTTGGAGATATAGTCAACCGCTACCAATATATATTTGTTACCATGCGAGCTGACGAACGGCCCCATAAAGTCGATCCCCCACATGTCAAAAAACTCCACCTCTTGTATTGTGGTCATCGGCATCTCGTGACGGCGAGATATGTTGTTTGTCCTTTGGAATTCATCACAACTTTTGACCCCAAGCATGGGCATCCTTGAACAGGGTAGGCCTATACAATCCCGATTCCAACACTTTTGTTGCTGTTCGGATTCCTCCAAAGTGTCCACCATGTGGTGAAGCATGGCAAGCCTACAAAACAAAAAGTTGATCTTTCTCGGGGATACACCTCCGGATCATGTTATCTACACATATTTTGAACAATAGAGGTTCATCCCAATAATAGGCTCGACAATCGCGGAAGAACCTTTTCTTTTTAATTGAGGAGAGTTCATAAGGTACAATACTGCTTGCTAAATAGTTAGCAATATCAGCATACCATGGCGTCTCCTCCATTGTCACAACAAGTAACTATTCATCCGGGAATGTCTCTGTTATGTCTTCAACCTCCATTCTCTTTTTAGCTCCTTTAAATCTTGAGAGTTCGTCTGCCACTTGATTGTCCGTCCCCTTCTGTCACGGATTTCCAGATCGAATTCTTACAGCAACGGAACCCTGTGAATCAAGCGTGGCTTTGACTCCTTCTTTGCAATCAAGTACCTAATTACTGCATGGTCAGTATAACAATAACTTTTGAACCAATTAAGTACGATATGAATTTGTCGAAGGCAAATACTACAACCAGCATCTCCTTTTCCGTTACAGTGTAATTGAGATGTGCACCGCTGAGCGTCCTGCTTTCATAGTAAATCGGGTGCATCATTTTGTCTTTGTGTTGCCCCAAGACTGCTCCTATAGCATAATCATTCGCGTCGCACATGAGCTTGAATGGTTGCTCCCAGTTGGGTGACACTATGATGGGTGCAGTCACCAATCTCTTCTTCAGCTCCTCAAAAACCAACCTGCAATCATTAGAAAACACAAAGTGCTGATCCTTTTCAAGCAGCTTACATAAGGGGTTAGCAATTTTGGAAAAATATTTACTGAATCGCCTATAGAACCCGACGTGCCCGAGGAAACTTCTCACTGCTTTTACCGAAGTGGGCGGTGGCGGCTTCTCAATCACATCAGCCTTAGCATGGTCGATATCAATGCCCTTGATGGACACTCGATACCCTAACACTATTCCTTCTTGTACCATAAAATGGCACTTTTCCCAATTCACCACCAGATTTGTCTCTACACATCTTTTGAGCACTCTTCTTAAGTTGTGAAGACAATCTTCAAATGAATCCCCCACCATGGAGAAATCATCCATAAACACCTCCATAATATCCTCTACCATGTCAGTGAAAATGGCTAACATGCACCGCTGGAATGTAGCCGGTGCATTGCAAAGTTCAAAGAGCATTCTCCGAAAGGCAAAGATTCCATATGGACAAGTGAAGGATGTTTTCTCTCTGTCTTTCGGGGCTATTGAGATCTGGTTATACCCCGAGTATCCATCTAAGAAACAGAAGTGGGACCGCCCAACTAACATGTCCAGCATTCGGTTAATGAAAGATAATGGGAAATGGTCCTTTCGAGTGGATGTGTTCAGTTTCCGATAGTCCATGCAAATCCACCACCCCGTGACTGTACGAGTCGAGATCAACTCATTATTCTCATTTTGTACGACCGTCATTCCTCCCTTTTTCGGCACACATTGGACAGGACTGACCCAGTTGCTGTCGGAGATAGGGAAAATGAGACCCGCATCCAGCCACTTGATCACTTCCTTCTTTACTACTTCCTTCATATTCGGGTTCAGTCGTCGCTGATGCTCCCTGGAAGGTTTGTGCCCCTCTTCCAGAAGAATTTTGTGCATGCAAAAGGCTAGGCTGATACCCTTTATGTCTGCCATGGTCCAACCAATGGCAGTCTTACATTCTTGCAATACCTGCAATAGTTGCTCTACCTGCACAACTAGCAAACCAGATGATATAATAACATGCAAAGTAGAATTAGGCCCCAAGAAAGCGTACTTGAGGTGGGCTGGAAGCGGTTTCAAGTCCAGTTGTGGTGGCTCCTTTATTGATAGTTTTGCAGGTGGTGTTGCTCGCTCTTCTAAGCGTAGGGGCTCAAATTGAGGTTCTCTTTTCTAGAATCCTTGACCTTCGAGAGCCATGACCCACTCTGCCAACCCTTCACCGTCCATCTCTTCCAAATTCATCAAACAGGCTTCTAGTGGATCCTTGACATTAAGGGTCTCATCCTCTTCTTGCAGTATCACATCCACGGCCTCCACTAGTGAGCAGTTTGCAAATTCACTGGGTTTCCTCATGGATTTTTGAACCGTTGAATATTATTTCTTCATTGTTCAACCTCATTTTGAACTCTCCAGTCTCACAATCAATTAATGCTCTCCCAGTGGCTAAGAATGGCCTTCCCAGAATGATAGGTATCTCTTCATCCACCTGACAGTCAAGAATAACAAAGTCTGCAGGAAATACAAATTTTCCCACTTGCACAAGCACATCATCAAGAATTCCTGTCGGTTTTTTGACTGTGCGATCGGCCAGTTATAGCAACATTGAGGTCAGTCTAGCTCTGCCAATGCCCAGTTTTGTATAGATTGCCAAGGGCATCAAGTTTATGCTGGCTCCCAAGTTACACAATGCTTTAGAAAAAGTATAACTCCCAATAGTGCAAGGGATAGTGAAGCTACCTGGATCAGACACCTTTTGGGGCATAGGTCTTGTCACTACCGCGTTGCAGGTCTGTGTCAGTGTTACAGTGGACAGGTCCTGGAAGTCAAATTTTCGCGACATCAGGTCCTTCATCATTTTTGCATACCCTGGCATTTCCCTCAAAGCATCCATCAGTGGAATATTCAATTGAATCTGTCGAAGAATTTCCATGAATTTCCTGTATTGATCATCTTTATTGTGTTTTGCCAATCTTTGAGGGAATGGTGCAGGAGTCAACCTTTGTCTTCTACTTGATGTCTTTTCTTTGTTGGAAACTTCTGGCACAAGAGGTGCCACCTGTTCTGAGACTTAATCATCGTCCTTCTCCTTACCATTGTCAATATGTGCTTGTTCAATTACAACTTCGGTGAGCTCTGCTGACTCATCTGCCTCTAATGTAGCTGGCGTAGTATTTCTCGTAAATTGAGCAACTTCTTGCTCTCTGTCTAAATATCTTCCATTCCTGAGACTCACTGCCATTAACTGATTTGGGTTCTGTTCCTTTGGGTTAATATTTGTATCTGCATGCAATGTTCCTTGGGGGCGATTGTTCAAGGCCATAGACAGCTGTCCCAGTTGAGTTTCAATGCCTTTGATTTCTGAATCATGTGCTGCTAACTTTTCTTGCATCTTACCATTTGTTCCAATGAGTTATTGCAACATACCCCTGATTTCTACCATGTTGTTATCCTGTTGTTGATGAGGTGGTTGGTAGGCCAACTGTTGTTGGTGCTGCTGATTATAGCCCTGCTGTCTTTGATAAGGCACAATTTGACCTTGTGGTCGTGCGCCTCCAGAATTGGGGTTGTGTTGGCAGGTTGGGTCTCTACTGTTGGTTTGGTGCTGGTCCCCATTGTTGCCCACCTTGCCTCTGACCTCCAAAATTATTGACATAATTCATGTTTTCTCTGAAGCCCTGATTGTCATTCTCTCCACTCCACGAGCACACATATGACTGGTTTATGCAAGGAGTGCACAATCCTCCATTCGTTGTATTAACAATGTGTACTTGCTTTGTACCCATCTCATCAATTTTCTTTGTCAGTATGCTCATATGAGTCATGAGAGTGGCTATGTTCTCTGCATGGGAATTGTTTGGGTTAAGAGCAACAGAATGCACTCTTGGTGTAAGTGTCGTTCCTCTAGCCATCCAGCCTGAATTTTGAGCCATCTTGTCAAGAAGAATCTTGCACTCTGTGAATGTCTTGCTCAAAAATGCACCCCCAGTTAAAGCATCTACATTGTCCTTCAAACTATCTGCTAAACCCATGTAGAATCTCTGTCCCAGCATCTGATCTGGAATGCCATGGTGTGGACACTTCACTAGCATACCCTTGAATCTCTCCCAGGTTTCTTTCAAGGTCTTAGTTGGTTTCTGCCTGAACTGCAATATCTCATCAATCTGCCTTGCAGTTTTGTTGGGAGGATAAAACTTGTTTAAGAAATATTTGACTAATTCTTCCCAAGTGGCAATGGAGTTTATTGGGAGCGAATTCAGCCAAGTTTGAGCCTATCCAGTCACAGAGAATGGAAACAGTAATAGCTTGATGGCTTCAGGAGTCACATTTGGCTGTCTTTGGGTCACACATATTAATAGGAAATTCTTCAGATGTTGTTGTGGGTCTTCAATGTATGACCCGGAGAACAATCCCTTATTTTGCAACAGATGCAGCATGTTATTGGTGATCTAGAATGACTTCGCTTGTATCTGAGGTACAACAATGGTGGTGGCTAAATTATCAGCAGTTGGTTGTGCCCAATCATAAAGAGCAGCTTCTGGCACAAGAGGTTCCACCACTCCATTGTTTGGGTCAACCCGATTATTCCAATTGTTTTCGTTGACATCGTCCACGTTGTCTATTTCAATTTCGAGTGTGTATTTTTGTTGTAACTGTTTGTTCTTCTTGTTGGCTCGATTTAATGCCCTGAATGCTTTCTCGGGGTTTGAGAGTCCTTCAAAACGTTCACCACTCCTCGAAGAGCTTCTAGGCATACACCTGAGTCACAGGAGAATTCAAACGTGAGAATTTCAATAAAAACATTTAAACACCGTAAGAAATTGATCTAAACTAAGAACCCTAGCAATTCTTCTAAGTTGTAATAAATAACACTGTTAGTTCCCAGGCAACGACGCCAAAATTTGATCACGCCCAACTATGTCTTGTAAAAAGGACTAAGCGGTCGCTGCAAATATAACCCGGTTCAAGTCCGGAGTCGAATCCCACAGGGAACTAACCTATTTACTACAACTTTAAATAATACTAATGATAAGCTCAGACAACTTCCGGATGCAAGAGTTTTATGAATAATCAGTGGAATTTATTTAGCTAAGGAAAAATGACAATAAAATTAGCAATAATCAAGACTAAAATTGAATTCAAGGGTAAAAGGATCTAGGGCTATTGATTTTCCCAATTGCCGGATTAATTCTTAACTCTTTAGCTATAATCTCGACGTAATAATCTATGAGGATTATGAGTTCCGGGCTACCGTAATTACCTCTAGATCAATTACGATAATTTACTAGAAGCATTCTCTCGAATTACTCTAGCTAACAATTTATGCAACTCAGAATTATCCCACCAAAGCTTCGTTATTTCTAACCCCGCTTTTAAATTCAAGTAATTAATCTCTTAACTTATCCAAAAATGGTGTTGTTCAACAACAATCTAACCAAGTATTCTTTCTCAAGCAAACAAGGTAACTAGACACGATTAATCGAGGGCCCTTCTAATTAACCACAATACAATACGTAGTTGAACAATCATAGAACAAACACGACTCAATTATAACAAAATAGAGTCAGGACTTCATTCAACAATTGGTTTCATCAACCCTAGATAATAGATTTAGTTACTCATACTAATGGAAAACAAATCACTAAAATAATTCATAATCAACAAATAGAAGTATGAAGAAGAAGATGAAAACTCTTAGGAAATTATCCGTCTTCTCTCCCTCGTTCTTGCCTCTAAAATCTTTTAAAAACAGCTATCTCCCACTTCTGGGCGAGTTTAGATTTCATATAGGTTTAGGTTAGTCGCCTAAGAAATTACATAATTAACCCTGTATGTTTGGCTTTCGTCCGCCCGTCCGCGGCCGTGGATTCGACCGCGGATTCGGCCGCGGATTTTCACTACCTTACTGCCTTGAGTTCGCGAACCAATTCGCGGCCGCGCACCTAGAGGGGTCACCTCGCTTGCTTTTCTTGCTCCTTTTCGACCGGGCTAACCTTCGATTGGCCTTTCACACTCCATGTTGACTCCAAAACACTTGTTAGCTCCCTTCTAGCTCGGAGTAGCTCCTGCAAAGCATCAAATTCTTAATTAGAGCATTTTGTTATATTTTAGCATTTAAATATCAATAAAGTGCGGCTATATTAGAGTGTAAGTAGTGTCTAAATTGCATAAATATAGCCTACTATCACCTCTCTTTTAGCAAGTGCGTTCAATTGTGATTGAATTGCCTTTTGCCATTTTGGCTAATCAGATCTTTGTCGACATTCTTCGACAGATCGGGGTTCAAGATCCTTACTATCTTGCATAATGTTAAGTGCAACATTATATGCAAAAATATTATCCACCACTATTTCAGATCGATTTAAATTAACCCCTTCACCATTAGAACTTATTAAAAGCTTCCCACTCACTTGAGTCTCAGGTTCATAGATTTCTTCAGGAATCTCAGAACTAATCAGATCTTGGGTCTCTTCAGGGGATCCCTTCATAGTATCGTTTTGATCATTTGTCGATTTTTTTCCCAAGAATTTCGATTCTTAGAACCCAAAGGCCTACCACGCTTCAAGCGTGCTTTAGGTTCATTAGCTCTCATGCTAGTAGATGGTCATGTTGGGACACCAATTCGGATAGGCACATTCTCTGCAGGGATATGTGACTTAGTTATCATTTTCAAATCAGTTAACGCGTCTGGCATTTGATTTGCTATATTTTGTAAATGGATGATCTTCTGGACCTCCTGATTATATATAGGGGTACATGGATCAAAATGAGATAATGATAAAAATTTTCACACAATTTATCTTTTGATTTCCTTTTTCTCTCCCCCTAATTGTGGGAAATTTATTTCATCAAACCGACAATCTGCAAATCGAGCATTAAATAAATCTTCCATCAATGGTTCAAGATAGCGAATAATAGAGGGTGATTCAAACCCAACATATATTCCTAACCTTCTCTGTGGGCCCATCTTACTGCGTTGTGGTGGTGTTACTGGCATATATACATCACATCCAAAAATTCGTAGATGGGCAATATCTGGTTCATGACCAAAAACTAATTGCGACGGAGAATATTTATTATAATGTGTCGATCTGAGACGGATAAGTGATGCTGCATGCAAGATAACATGTCCCCAAATAGTAGTGGACAATTTTATTTTCATAAGTAGTGGTCTTGCTATCAATTACATGCGTTTAATAAATGACTCTACAAGGCCATTTTGAGTCTGAGCATAAGCTACCAGATGTTCAACTTTTATCCCTACTGATAGACAATAATCATCAAAAGTTTGAGATGAGAATTCTCCAGCATTGTCAAGGCGAATAGACTTTATAGGATAATCTGGAAACTGTGCCCTTAATCGCATTATTTGAGCTAATAGCTTTGCAAACGCCAGGTTGCGAGATGATAGTAGGCACATATGAGACCATCTTAAAGATGCATCTATTAGGACCATAAAATATCTAAACAGCCTACTTGGTGGGTGAATATGTCCACATATATCCCCATGTATACGTTCTAAAAAGGCAGGGGATTCAATGCCAACCTTCATTGGTGATGGACTAATGATCATTTTGCCTTGATAACAAGCATCGCAAGAGAATTCATTATTTGTAAGAATCTTCAGGTTCTTTAATGGATGCCCACTCGAATTTTCAGTAATTCGTCTCATCATTATTGATCCAGAATGGCCCAAACGGCCATGCCAAAGTACAAAAATATTTGAATCGGTAAACTTGTGGTTTACGATAGAGTGTGCTTCAACTGTACTAATCTTTGAATAGTATAAACCAGAAGATAAAGTTGGTAACTTTTCTACAATGCACTTCTGGCCAGAAACATTCTTTGTAATACAAAGATACTCCATATTCGTTTCATCTATCATCTCAACATGATACCCATTTCGGCGGATATCTATAAAACTCAACAAGTTTCTTCGGGACTTGGAGGAGAATAATGCATTGTCTATTATAAGTTTTGTTCCCTTAGACAGAAATATAGTGGCTCTTCCGGAGCCTTCAATCAAACTTATATTACCAGAAATTGTTGAAACATTTACTTTTTCCTTATGCAAATCAAAAAAGTATTTCTCATCTTTAAATATGGCATGAGTTGTTCCACTATCAATTACATAAATATCTTCATGATTGGTCTTTGATCCAAACATAATTTGAGGATTATCCATATTCTTCAAAATGACATAAACAAAATAAATATGATAGTAAACATCATTGTCAAAGCATAACTTTTATTTATGTACAACAATTACATAACCATACTATCTATTACAAACAACAAAAATTAATATATTTATATTTCTACAGATTCATCACTGATCACATGACTTGTTTCTCCTTTTGGGAGTGCAAAGTAATCAGCTATATCCAAATGCATGAAGTCAAAATTATCTTCAGAAATAAAATTTGTTTCAACATTTTTCTTTGTCTTCTTCAGGGAGGCTTGATACATCTCAACCAGGTGCTTTGGCATACGACATGTACGTGACCAGTGCCCTTTTCCTCCACATCTATAACATGCATTTTCTGCCTTTGCTACTTGTACCGCTTCATGCTTTTGTTCCTTCCTTTTCCACTACTGATGGTGAGGAGGGTTCTTGGTGTATTATTATTACCATGATTAGAGTTTCTTCCCCGACCACGGCCATGATCACGACTGGGGCCACGCCCTCTTCCACGCTTAGCTTGGTGGAAGTTCGTCTCATTCACTTCAGTGAATGGACAAGAACCAGTAGGCCGGCTTTCATGTTTTTTCATTAATAGCCCATTATATTTCTCGGCTACAAGAAGATGTGAGATAAGTTCAGAATACTTTTTGAATCTCATATCTCGATATTGCTGCTGCATGAGCATATTCGAGGCATGAAAAGTAGTAAAAAATTTCTCCAACATATCATGATCAGTAATATTATCAGCACATAATTTCAATTGGGAAATAATTCTAAACATAGCAGAATTATACTCACTGATAGATTTACAATCTTGTAGCCTTAGATGAGTCTAATCACAACGTGCCTGTGGAAGAACGACCATCTTCAGGTGGTTATATCTATCTTTCAAATTATTCCACAGTATGATTGGATCTTTAATAGTGAGATATTCCATTTTCAAGCCTTCATCAAGGTGATGGCGTAGGAATATCATTGCTTTGGCACGATCTTGATTTGATACTTGATTTTTGTCCTTGATTGTGTCTGCCAGACCCATCGTATCAAGATGAATTTCAGCATCAAGCACCCAAGACATGTAGCTTTTGCCCGATATATCCAGGACTAAAAATTCAAGTTTAGAAAGATTTGACATTATTTAGAAAAAGAAAGGTCATATCTCTGATACTTTCAAAGTATTTGCTCGAGATGGCAGAGTCTCGTACTGATAACGTGTTATAAAATAAAGACTGTAAAGTAAAGAAGAGTATAGAGAGAAACTGAATTATTCGAACTTCAAACTTATGTACATAATAAACCGAAATCTCCCCTATTTATAGAAGAAAGCAAGTTGCTGTGTAAGCTGCTTCTGCAAGTTGTTGATGTACCAAATATAGATAATCTTCTATCGGGGGTAATGTTTATCCATAACGGAGTACCGAAAAGATAAGCTCATTGTACCAGATATAGATAATCTTCTACCGAGTTTGATGTTTATCCATAACGGGGTACTGAAAGGATAAGCTCATTATACCAGATATAGATAATTTTCTACCCGGGTTATGTTTATCCATAACGGGGTACCAAAAAGATAAGCTTCTTCACGAGGCTTATTTCTAATAGAGTACTAAATAGATAAACATATTTACGGCGGAGTCTCATATAGATAAGTTTCTTCAGGAAGCTTATTTACAACGGAGTACTAAATGAACATCCATAATATAATATATTTATAACAAGCATAATATAATTTCAAAAATAGTCGAATTATCACATAGTTTCTACGTAAATGGATAAAAAATATACATTTTAATTTGAAAGTTAAATGTGCTTAGCCAACTATTACAAGGACTAACATCAGAATTCGTTAATAATTGAGGGACAAGAAGTGCAATTATCCAAAGAAGGAATGAAGATAGAAATTTGATTAGTGCAATATTAAAGAGTTCAATAATTGAGCACTACTCAACAACTGGGCCTGCAGACTTAAATTTCTTTCTTTTTGGATAGTCGCTTTCGCTTTGGGAGTTGCTTTTTGCTTTTAGTAGGTTTAATAAAACCTAATTCCCAAACAAAGACTTTGGAGGCCACAATCAACACACCTGAGTTTACGTGCGGAAATAATCATAAACAAAGCTGCCATTATGTATTTGCACACTTCCTTTTTTCATCTTCCCCACTAAGAGGAATTAGTGTGTATACGAAATTGACGAAAAATTTGTAAAATAATTTTTTCAGTGCAAATTGTTTTAACTGGTCAATAATGTAGTAGCAACATGTATTCAGGTAACATGATCATTTGTGCTCTTTCAATTATCAATTCTTTTTTTACAAGTTGATACAAAGAGACTGCTGATTAAAAATATATTTTCTTTAGACTTTGGTCTTCTAATGCAAAAACACAAATTGAATTGGTCGCAAGAGAAAACCTAGTATGGTTTTTGTCTTAACACCACTGCTTTATTAAATGTGGTGGGTACTTATGGGCAATAAAAAGCTGTACTGTAACTTTCACAAAAGCCGCCTTTTTTTTTTTTTTGCATGCCACCTTCCCCAGTATTTATTTTTCCCAATTTATACTTTTCTTTTTAGTCAATCTCAAAAAAAATATTATATTTTTTAATTTAAAAATTGTTTAATGTTAAATTTTTTATTTCACCCTTAATGAGATGATTTATATTCACACAAATATTTATGATTATTTTAGATCACAAATTTTAAAAGTTTTTTTTTTCTTAAACTTCTTGTCGAGTCAAACACGCCACATAAATTAGGACGGAGGAAGTATATTTTAAGTGCAACACACTAATATATTTATTCATTCTCTTGTGACAATTGGTGTAGGTTTAATTGCTACATATAAAATTTACAAAAAATTAAATCAATCACACAAGACAAGGTGGGTTGCTCTGATGGTAAGCACCCTCCACTTCCAACCAAGAGGTTGTGAGTTCGAGTCACCCCAAGAGCAAGGTGGGGAGTTCTTGGAGGGAAGGATGCCGAGGGTCATTTGGAAACAGCCTCTCTACCCCAGGGTAGGGGTAAGGTCTGCGTACACACTACCCTCCCCAGACCCCACTAGTGGGATTATACTGGGTTGTTGTTGTTGTTGTTGTAAATCAATCACACAGACACATATATAGAGTAGAAGGAAAGAAAATTCAAGTGAAACTAGTGGGTTATCTCCGCCTGCTACTAACATTGTCCAATATTTACCCTATACTACGATATGATTGGGTGGCTCATGGTTTCTTCATACACTCTTCTTGATTTGGTTCATACTTTTTTTTAAAAAAGAATTTGGGGAATAAATTCAATAGCATGCATAATGACATGCAAATAGACTGCAAAGATATTCAAGCATGTAGAGGAGCGTCAATTAACACCCCTTGAACAAATTAGGTGACTTTATAGGCATAAACAACTTTATATACTTCATTATCATGGTTCATGGGCATCTAAATTGGCTTCCCCCTTTTTATATTTATGAGATGGATAAATACTTGTACTCCGCGTAGGCGGAATCAGGATTTGAAATTTATGGGTTCGAAAGTGTAATCATTTTAAGTTATTGGGTTCTAAATTAAAAAGTTGTACATATTCAATGGATTTCTTAAGACAAATATATGACTTGAACAAAAGCTCCTGGGTTCGGCCGAACCCGCATGCGGTACTCCAATATCTGGTCCTTTATTACTATTTCTGTTCATTATATTATTTTGGTAAGGTAACAATTCCTTTATTGGATAATTTTACTCCCAAATGGAGGGATACCTATAAATACTAAAGATTTTTTTTAATTCTTTAATTTTATTGGTTTACTTTTGTCGTATTTCCATTTTTCCGTACAAACGCTTACTTTGCTTAATTAGTCTCTCACTGAAAAGTTGAAAAATGAGAAAAGCGTACCCTCATTAGAGGAATGAATATACTGATAAGAAATTTGCGTAACTCTTTTTAATCTTAGTGTGTATAACTAAACTTGTTAATTATATTATGTGACCTCAAATATGTCTCGATGTTCAACTATAACAAAATGAGTGGCTAATGTTTATTTGTTTTTAGTTGGATAATGCGTGTATTTTTTTCTTTATTAAATACGTATTGTGTATGGAGATCATATATCATTGGTCTGGTCTTGTGGCCATATTTGATAACTTCACCTGTAAGATATGACCAAAAAATCTGCTACTAGGGCTTGCTGATTCGGAATGATCTTCAGCCAATTTCAATTATGAACGACAAGAAATGTCAAAGTTTTAATGAATATACGAAAGGTATAACTACTTTAGTAGAAGACTTGCAAATTCAATTTTTAAAGTTACTAAAAGTATATACATAACACGATGAAATTAATATTCAACTCCCAAAAATTTCAGCAGCATAAAAGTTTCAAGGGTGTCACGCCACCTTGTTTTATACACTAAAAGGGCAGTCTAATGCACTAAACTCCCGCTATGCGCGGGGTTCGAGGAAGAGCAAGACCATAAGGGTCTATTGTATGCAGCGTTACTTTGCATTTCTACAAGAGGTTGTTTCCACGGTTCGAACCCGTGATCTCCTAGCTTGCTTTATACACTAGCTTCATAAATTTTAATTGCGTGATTTAATTTTGACCATTGGACCAATGATTAAAGCCCTTCTTCAAATCATTGATATGAATATTGAAATGTATTCGTCAGTTAATTGTCCAATATCAACCGGAAATTCTCCTTAATCGCAGGTTTAATGAACATTAGACAAGCGTGCACGAAAAGAAACCATCTAATTAATCAGAATTATTAAATAAAGTATGCTGCTTGCTTGGAAAAGTCTTAATTACTCCCTCCGGTCATCTTTAAGTGATTTTTGGTCTTTTTATTTGTGGTTCATAATATTTAATTTTTTTGATTTATCAAAAAGGAACTAGTGTATAAAGCAAGCTAGGGACATTGACTGGTCGGGGATTAGGGCAAGGGTCGGGGGTGGGACGGGGCCCATAGGGGGTAAGAGGAACAAGGGTGCCTATAGATTGAGAATTAGATCGTGGAATATAGGGACATTGACGGGTAAGTCTATACAGCAGGCGGAGATTCTTCAGAAAAGAAAGGTAAATATAGCTTGTGTTTAGGAGACTAGGTGGGTAGGATCGAAGGCGAGGAATGCCGACAGGTATAAGTTGTGGTACTTCGGAGGCGTGAAGGGCAAGAACGGAGTGGATATTTTGGTGGATAGGGAGCTTAGAGAGTCAGTGGTAGCGGTTAGGTGTATGAGTGATAGATTGATAGCGATTAAGTTAGTAATTGGACGAAGCACTCTGAATGTCATTAGCGCTTACGCGCCGCAAGTGGGCTTGGACGAGGAGGTTAAAAGGCGATTTTGGGAGGAGTTGGATAAGGTGGTGGGGGGTACTCCGCCTACGGAGAAGTTATTTATAGGAGGGGATTTCAATGGGCATATTGGATCGTCTGCTAGTGGCTATGGTGAGGTACACGGCGGCTTCGGCTGTGGTGTTAGGAACAGAGGGGGCACTTCACTGTTGGATTTCGCTAGAGCTTTTGAGTTGGTGATCGTGAACTCTATTTTTTCGAAGAAGGAGGAGCATTTGATTACTTTTCGGAGTATGGTGGCTAAGACTCAGATTGATTATCTTCTCCTCAGGAGGTGTGATAAGGGGCTATGCGAGGATTGTAAGGTGATCTCGAGTGAGAACCTCGCGATACAGCATAGACTCTTGGTGATGGATATCGGTATCTTGATAAAGACGAAGAAGAGGTTTGTATGGGGTCAACCAAGGATCAGTTGGGGAGCCTTGACTAAGGATACTGCGCTGGAGTTGAGGGGAAGTCGGCGACGATGAGAGCCTAGAAGAGTGGTGGAGATGCTAGCGGTAAGTGGACGACGACGGCGGATTGTATAAGGGAGACAGAGAGAGAGGTATTAGGGGTCTCGAAGGGATACCTAGATAGGCACTGAGGCGACTGGTGGTGGAATGACGTGGTCCAGAGTAAAGCGGAAGCAAAGAAAGCGACTTACCTTAAGTTAGTGGAGAGCACCGACGAGGAGTAGATGAGAGCGGACAGAGAAAGGTATAAGGAAGCGAGGAGGGAGGCGAAAGTAGCGATCACGGAGGCTAAGACGGCTGCGTTTGGGCGGCTGTGTGAGGAATTGGTGGGTAAAGGTGGGGACAAGAAGTTATTTTGGCTGGCCAAAGCGAGAGAGAGGAAGGCTCATGATCTGGAGCAAGTGAGGTGTATCCAAGACGAGGAAGGTCGTGTATTGATGGAAGAAGCCCAAATTAAGCAGAGATGCCAGTCCTATTTTCATAGACTTCTGAATGAAGAGTGAGATAGAAACATCGAGTTAGGGGAATTGGGGCACTCCTAGAGTCACCAAGACTTTAGGTACTGTAGGTGTATTGAGGTGGAGGAGGTCGTGGGAGCAATGCGTAAGATGAGCCAGGGCAAAGCGATTGGACCAGACGAGATTCCAGTGGAATTTTGGATGTATCTGGGTAGAGCAGGTTTGGAGTGGCTGACTGAGCTGTTTAATGTTATTTTCAGGATGAAGAGGATGCCAGATGAGTGGAAGTGGTGTACGATGATCCCGTTGTACAAGAACAAAGGGGATATTCAGAATTGTAACAACTATAGGGGTATTAAGTTATTAAGTCATACCATGAAAGTTTGGGAAAATATGGTGGAAGGGAGGGTAAGGAGGGCAGTATCAATATCAGATAACCAGTTCGGGTTCATGCGAGATCGTTCTACAACGGAAGCTATCCACCTTATCAGGAGGTTGGTGGAACAATACAGAGATAAGAAGAGGGATTTGCACATGGTATTTATTGATCTAGAGAAGGCGTATGACAAGGTCCCTAGGGACGTTCTTTGGAGATGCCTAGAGGTGAAAGGTGTGTCGGTAGCTTATATTAGTACAATAAAGGATTTGTATGATGGAGCTAAGACTCGGGTAAGGACTGTGGGAGGGGACTCAGAGCCTTTTTCAGTGGTTATGGGGCTACACCAAGGATTTGCGCTCAACCCGTTCTTATTTGCTCTGCTGATGAACGCACTGACACACCATATTCAAGGGGAGGTACCATGGTGTATGTTGTTCGCTGATGATATAGTTCTGATTGATGAGACGAAAGACGACGTGAATGAGAGACTAGAGGTATGGAGGCAGGCCCTGGAGTCTAAAGGTTTCAAGTTGAGTAGGACCAAAACAAAATATTTGGAGTGTCAGTTCAGCGAGGGGTTGGGGGAAGCGGGCGTGGAGGTGACGCTTGACACGCAAGTCATCCCTAAGAGAGTGAGTTTTAAGTATCTAGGGTCAATTATCCAAAGAGACGGAGAGATCGATAGGGATGTCACGCACCGTATCGGGGTGGGGTGGATGAAATGGAGGTTAGCGTCTGGAGTCTTGTGCGACAAGAAGGTGCCACTGAAACTTAAAGGTAAGTTCTATAGAGCGGTGGTTAGACCGGCCATGTTGTATGGAGCTGAGTGTTGGCCAGTCAAGAATTCTCATATCCAGAAGATAAAAGTAGCCGAAATGAGGATGTTGAGATGGATGTGTGGGCACACTGTGCTGAATAAGATTAGGAATAAAGATATTCGGGAGAGGGTGGATGTGGCTCCCACGGACGTCAAGATACGGGAAGCGAGACTTAGATGGTTCGGGCACATGCAAAGGAGGAGCCTAGAGGCCCCGGTTAGGAGGTGTGAACAGTTGACTTTTATAGGTACGAGAAGAGGTAGAGGGAGACCTAAGAAGTATTGGAGTGAGGTGATCAGGAAAGACATGTCGCAACTTCAGATTTCCGAGGACATGACCCTGGATAGGGAGGTGTGGAGATCGAGCATTATGGTTATAGGTTAGGAGGTAGTTGAGCATTTTTCCAACTAGTCTGATAGAGTTTGGTCTAGGTCTGCTAGCGGTTGTTGTTCATCACACGATTTTTATTTCCATAATTTATTTATTTTTCAATTTTATTATTAACATACTTATTGCTTTTCCACTTATTTGTTGTCTCTTACGGTGCTTATTCTATTTGTCTGGTTTCTGTGTTGTTACAAATCTTTTGTCTCTGAGCCGAGGGTCTCCCGGAAACAGCCTCTCTACCCCCGGGTAGGGGTAAGGTCTGCGTACACTCTACCCTCCCCAGACCCCACTAGTGAGATTACTACTGGGTTCATGTTGTTGTTGTTGTTGTTGTTGTTGTTGTAAGAAGGAACTAATTTCTCTTTTCAAAGTTGCCCTTGGATTAAAGAGCCTACGAGTAGTTTGTTATATTTTCAATTAGCAAAATTAAGGTTAATATAGTCAATTTTATTGTTAATTAATGTTAAAAGGTGAATTCGTTAATATGTGTGAAAAGATCCAAAAAATCACTTAAAGTAGACCGGAGGGAGTAATAATTATGGCAAGTTGATAAATTCCAAAGATTTATGTCTTGAGCATGTTTATTTTTGAAAATTGAACAATTGTTTTTGACAACAAATCATCTCTTGTTTTGTTTTATTTAAAAAAAGGAAAAGTAAACCAGAAAATTGAAAATACCTTTTGTTTTAGCTGTAAATTCCAAGCAGAAAATGTTAGAGCTTGTTTTCCTTTTCTCTTTTTTCAGAATTGCGTTTCGGCCACATAAACAACTTTTTTAGTATATGTAAAACCTTTTCCCAAGTCAACAAAAAACCAATATTTTCTATAATTCAAATACCGAGTATTTTTTTTTTTTTTATACCTTCTAGCTTCTACTCCTGACTTATCAAGATTGATGTGTCTTTACGAACAAATTCAATGTTGGTTATGAGAAAATTATTGAAGAGTAGGTGCTTCAATGTGTCAACCTGAGTATTCTCCATCCTACAAAGTGATCAGTATAACAACTAATGGCTGCCAATTTGTGATTTAAAGAAGTCAATTTGTGACAATTTTCAATTAATTATTGTCAGAGCATACGACCAACACCACAAATGGAAGCAAATTAAAGTTGGACTGGAAATTAGTCCAGTGATTAATGCAACTTAATTACATAATCAAGGAATGATTGTGAAAATCATATGCAGTCAATCTTCTCTATAATAACCTCATTTGTTCCGATATTTTTTAGCTTTTATAGTGAATGACTATTATACACCTATAACAACATTTACTGTTAAAATATTTTTTTGACTATTATAGATAAAAAAAATGATCCAAAAGTCAATTATTTTTCTTTTTTTAATGTTACATATAACAAATAAGAAAATTATTTAAATTTAAAATCTCAAAAAATATGCATATTTCACTAGTTAAATATTGAAGAAAGCTAATACATTATTAATAAATTCGTAACTACACATATAAAGATTTAAACTCTAAGAAAGACATTTTAAAGCTATCTAGAAAAATAAATTCTTTCAAGACTGATAGAACTTTGTAATTGTAGCTTTTTCGTAGATTTCATTCTCTTACTAGCGATATAACGCTTGAATTGGCAAAAAATCGTGTCCAAATTTTCAGCAAAAAGGTATCCAATAACTTTCCCTTGAAGATAATCTAAGAGCTTAACAGTTAAATTTTCTATCTAAATATTTCTGAAATTTGTCCAATGAAAAAAATATCATGTGCAAATCTTCAAATCTCATATCTTATGCAAGATACAAACTTTGTTTAATAGAAAATATTATGTGCATAGTTTTAAAATTATTATTAGTAATCTTAATGATTTTATATGACTATTATAGATGGGTAATTTTACAAAGAACGTTCTGATATAAATATGGTTATTGCTGTTATCTATATGTAAAAAGCTGTTAAAAAAAGGTAAAATATAACTTGGAAAATCGATTCTGCGAAAAACTTGACTTTTATAGTAAATGTTTGTATAGAGATATTGTTATAGAAAGGTCTGACTGCATAAGTCGATTTTACTAATTAAATCAAGGGAAATATAATGAAATGACACAGTAAGCATGTTAAAAAGTTTAAGAAGCAAGTTCAATAGTTAACAAGTGTCTCTCAATAAAATTTCGCTTTCTTACTTTCACAATGCGTAGCTTTTAATTAGTGACAAAAAGTTAGAACTTTTACAAACAATATATATCTTGCCTGCAATATTTAGCCAGAACTGACAAAAAATCATATCCATGAGAGATCATAATCCAATTAATTAATACTAGCAATTTACTTTATCTCTTCCATATGAATCGGTAAGATTGAAATGTTTTACTTTATAAAGCCTGATTAGACGAGATCGATAATAAAATATAGTACAGGTGATCAATAGAATAAATACAAAAAACTTTTATTCAAATCGTATTTGATCATAAGAGAGATTATTTTCTCAATGTCTTCTTTCTCTCTGAATTAAAAAAGAAAAAAATGAAAACAAGTGCCACTATTGAAATCAATTGTTTTTGTGGATGTGTCTGTCTACTGCCAAAGAAGGTTTACTTTTGGTAGAGAGACCCGCCTTAAAAGTAAGGGAGTTGCTTTACAGAACACTATAAAAACAAAATAAAGTGGTAAAAGAGGGGGGCATTGATTAATTCAAATATTGTTTACACTCTAAGAGTCTAGAACATAATTTGTTTAGCCTTTTGGAGTTAATGGAATCGCATCTCGGTCAATTCCGTTCTCCATATAAGTGCCTCCGATGTGACAAAGTGGGTTGCTCTGATGGTAAGCACCCTCCACTTCCAACCAAGAGGTTGTGAGTTCGAGTCACCCCAAGAGCAAGGTGGGGAGTTCTTGGAGGGAAAGATGACGAGGGTCTATTGGAAACAGCCTCTCTACCCCAGGGTAGGGGTAAGGTCTGCGTACACACTACCCTCCCCAAACCCCACTAATGAGATTATACTAGGTTGTTGTTGTTGTATAATATAAGTGCCTCCGATGTGACAAAGTGGGTTGCTCTGATGGTAAGCACCCTCCACTTCCAACCAAGAGGTTGTGAGTTCGAGTCACCCCAAGAGCAAGGTGGGGAGTTCTTGGAGGGAAAGATGACGAGGGTCTATTGGAAACAGCCTCTCTACCCCAGGGTAGGGGTAAGGTCTGCGTACACACTACCCTCCCCAAACCCCACTAATGAGATTATACTAGGTTGTTGTTGTTGTATAATATAAGTGCCTCCGTTGGGGCAATTGACATAGTAGAATTAAGATTCTATGCTACAATTAAGTTTTTTTTGTTTGTCTCCCAAAATAGTAATAGTAAGTTTATTCTTTTTTAAATAAAAAGGAGTATATGTATATTCACTTTCACTTAGGTTCGAAGGAAAGAATAACTTCTAACTTGCCAACACTGTTTTACTTTACTATAAGTCTATAACTGTTATGTTAATTAGTACTAGTATACATAGTCCCAACTTTTACTTTTTCTCCTGCTCCCAAGAAGAAAAGAAGCATGAAGTGAATCGAATATTAAAGATAGAGCGAAAGAGATAATTGTTGGAATCAAACTTTCAGGACTTAAGCCTCTAAATATTTCATAGTATTACAAATAAAAAAGAATAAATGGAAAGATTTCATCACAACTATATACTATTCCATAGGACTACATTTTCATTTTTGATATTTCCACAATACCCCTAAAGGAAAAGGGGGAAAAAACATCCACGGACAGAACGGAAAGCTGAAATTTTTACATGCAGTAAACTATATATGCATATACTTTCTGAGCTTCCAATTAAGTTCTCCATATTTCCAAATTACTACACTGAAAATTGAAACAATGACAGCTCCTGTATTGTTGTTTTTTATTGCATTGGCCACCGTTATTTATGGAGCAGGAGAAGCTTGCCGCCTCAAATCCCTGTAGAATTTTGATATGAAATTTTCAGCAGCTTCATCAACAACATGGCTATCTTCTTCAACATCTCTCAGTGGAAAAGGCGAGTCGGTAATCCTCAACTGCCTCACCGTCGGAGTCCTCCCAAAACCCGGCAAATTATTAGCCGGCGAAGAATTATCATTCTGAAGCATCTCCATAGCCTTCATCACAGCCGCATTCATCACAAAAACGTCGTCGTCTGGGATGGCCGGCGCGTGAAAATGATGCGCGTGGTGCTTGCTTCGCTTGTTGAAGTTGAATGGAAGGTGGAAGGTTTTAGTGTAAGCTGGGCTGTTACTGCAGCTGAACTCGTACTCATTGGGTGGAGCGTGTGAGAGATCTCCCACGTGCGAAGTGGCAGAAGATGAGGAATTAGACCATTGATGGGTCATGTGGTGGAACATGAGATTATGAATTGCGGCTTTGCTAACAATTTTGCCACGCTTCATAAATAAGTTGAAATCGAGCATAAATTTTCTCTTTGAAATGCTTTTTTTTAGCATGTAGAAAGCTACTCGAACTATGTTCCAAAATTTCTTTGCTACAATTGGCAAATTTTGATCCATTTTTTGTTTAAGGATTTGGTTCGAATCAGAAAGCTAGAATTTGTGATAGATTTGATGCTTTGAAAGAGAGGGAGATATATGGGAAAGAAAATGTTTTTGATTTGTTGGAATGGAAAATGTTTGAATGTATGAGAGGGTATTTATAGGTCTTCCGTAGAGGAAGAGGACGCTTTGAAGTACTTGAATTCCGACCCACCCCACCTCCCCTTTTCTTTCTTTTTTTGTGTGTTACTAAAACTTTTGTGGCAGGAATTATTAGTACCTTACTGTTAAGTTAATTAAAGTGACAACATTGAGGCGCAATGCAGGGATACTTCGATTTAAAAGTTAGTTATATTTTATTGCTTTTTGCTTTTAGGTTTTAATAGATTATTATTACAATTGGTTATTTTTAAACCTAATTCCCAAACAAAAACTTTGTAGGCCACAATCCACACACCTCAGTTTTGTATAGGTCAAAATTTATCTCTAAAATGCTTAAGCCATGACAGCACTAGCTAGACATTCACAGGCCGCCATGCGTCGAAGTGGTTCAAGGAACAATGACGGTTGCGGTCGAAGAGTCAGCAAGGATTAAGGTCGAGGAGTCGTCAAAGATCGAGGTCGAACACCCTTGATAGAGTTAAAACGATTAGTTTCAATATAGGATATTAAAGAGAATATTGTAGTGGATATTCTCTGCACTTGTACTATTAGGGTTTCTAGGAACATGTTCCATATAAATAGAAAGAAACACAATGATAGGGGACATGAGATATTTTGTTGTAAAGAACACATTGATTTTGAAAGAGAGAATCTGGTCTTATCGCAAATATACAAAAACAACGTTTTTACCAAGATTCTAGCATAGCATTCCCACTAGATCTAAGAACAACTCAAATGTTCAAAGGATTTTCAATCATTCATCATTGGAAGAAAGAATATCCACTGATCTCTTCCCTTTTCGGGTGACTCATATGTTTTATTTACATAAATGTCATTTACTGCTATTTATTGCTATTGAATGCCATACTTCACCTTTTTGGGTCACTGAATATCGTTATTATTGCTTATAATCATTGCCATTCGGATAAATATACTAGTTATTTGATCTTGACACTTATCTTTCGGGTATTATTTTTAATTAAGATTACCTCTTATTCGTACAAATCTAATTGGTTGAGCCAAAATCAATAATTTTTGGTCAAACAAGTTTACGTGTAGAAAAAATTATAAAGAAGGCTGACATTAAGTATGTGCTCGCTTACTTTTTTTAAAAGCTTCCCTACTAAGCGGAAGTGTGATTACCAATAGCATCTCCACAAATTGATTAATTGAGTTATTTCTACCGTTTGATCATGAAAAATTTGTAAATTAATTATTCAATGCATATTTTGTTTAAAATGTCGGTAACAAGAAGCAGCACGTATTCAGGTAACGTGAGTCAATTGTCAATTTCCTGTTCTCGAGTTGATTAGTTGATACAAATTAGACTGCTGATTATAAATTTATTTTCCTTAAGACTTTAATTCTGGGTTGTTATGCGAAAACACAACTTGAATGGAATGCAAGAGAAAGTGTAGTTTGATTTTTGGCTTAAGACCACTACATTATTAAAGGTGGTGGGTAGTTGTGGGCAAGTCTATGCAATAAAAGATGTACTGCAACTTTCAGAAAAGCCGCCTTCTTTCGTTTTGCATGCCCTTCCCCACCTTCACCAATCACCAGCTAGCCTTGTATAGCTATTTATAGTAAATAAAAATGAAATTAAATTGATAAGCGTAATGCACTTGTATATTTATTCATTCTTTTATGACAATTGGTGTAGGCTTAGTGTTAATACAAATTTATAAAAAAGAAAATTAATAGTACACACATATGTAATGTCCAATATTTACCCTGCTGCTAATAATGTCCAATATTTACCCTGTAATACGATAAGCTCATGGTATTTTCTTCCACTCTTCTTGTTTTGGTCCTTACTTTTTAAATATTTGGTTCAATTAATTGGGAAAACAAAGTCAATAGCATGCAGAGTGACATGTGAATAGACCGTAAACACAGGCAAGCAGGCACCTTGTTTTCTTCAAAAAACTGCTATAGGCCGCAGGTTTTAGGCACAAACAACTCTTTTTTTACTTCACTATCATGCACATCTCAGTTGTGGCTTCTCCTTTTTGTATATTTATGATTGATAAATGTCTGTTTGTTGTTGGTGTATTTCTCCATAACATACCTTTAAGTATTGTTTAGTCTCTCAATCAAAAGTTGAACTATTACAAAACTATAGCCGTTTGGTTTACCACATTAACAAAAATAACTTCAACATAAAGTTCTGCATATACTCGTAGAAAAGTTATGTGATGCAAAAGTCTGTCTATTTTTTTAAGCAAGTTAAAACGTGTAAGAACAAAACGATATTAGCAATAAGAGTAACTAAAAGATAAAGAAGCTCGTGTAGCAAAGTAGCAAACAATTTATACATAACAACAGCTGCGTCGTCAGACAACACAACTTTTACATTGTTATTCATCCGCATAAATAATCTCTAAATTTTCTACTTAATTAGTCCGCGCGTGAACCAAATGATCATTCATTATGTTAATTAAAACATCACACACGATCTGTATCTCCTTAGAGTGAAACATCTAGGCAAATTATCAAACTTAAAAGTTACTGTATTATTTCATGGTTAATTATGGAAGAAGGAAAATCTGATTGAGTGAGCAACAACAAATAGATCACTGAATTGAATCCGTGATACTGCCGCTTAAATTGTGGCTTTTGGCCATTACCTATCTCACATGGAAAATTTATCAACGTATAAATTAGATCGATAAGGAAGTCATCCATTTAGAGGAACAAATAATGAGAAGAAACATGTATAATTTTTTTTGTATACATATGCGTTGGTGACCTCAAATATATGTCTCGGTGTTCAACTATATAATAAATTGGTTGGACCATTTTTTTTGTTTTTAGTTGGATAATATATATATATATATATATTTTTTTTTATATTATAAACTATGTATTGTGTATATGGTGGAGGTCATCAACTCATCATTGTCTTGTGGCCATATTTGATAACTTCGCCTGTAAGATTTCACTAAAAATCAGCCGCTAGAGTTTGCTGATGTTGAATGATTTTCAGACAATTCCAATTATTAACGACAAGAAAAGTCAAAGTTTAAATGAGTAGACGAAACGTATAGCTACTTTAGTAGCAGACTTACAACTTTGTATAGTTACTAAAAGGACATCACACGATGAAACTAATATGCAACTCCCAAACTTGGCCAATTTCAACAGCGTAAAAGCTTCTAGGTTGTCCACCTGGCTTTGTACCAATTCCTATAATTTTAATTGCATTCGTTAATTTTAACCATGGGGCCAATTTTCAAAATCCTTCTTTAAATAATTGTGTTAGAGTGGGTTAGAGTCTCACATTGATTGGGAATAGACTGATGGTCTCCTTATATGAACTTCGGCATTAATATTTCCCTCGTCAGCTAGCTTTTGGGTTGAGTTACGGCCAAGTGTCATATTTTTATATGGTATCAGAGTCAAGATCCATTTCCGTTTGGACCCCTATAATATATTGTTCATACTCTAGCTGGTGGTTTGGGCGTGCAAATGTATGTTACACTGGGTCAGAGTCTCACATTGATTGGAGAATGGAAGTGTCTCTTTATATGAATTTAGACAATTCTCTCCTCGTAAGTTAATTTTTAGGGTTGAGTTAGGATTAAGGGATATATCTCAGCACATTGACATAATTGAAATATGTTCTTGAGTTAGTTATCCAATTTCAACCCGGACATTCTCCTTAATCGTAGCGTTTAATGAATAGTAGAGATAAGAGTGCACTAAAAGAAAAGAATAATTGGAAGGGGAAATACACTGAAATGGCACGGTAAGCAAGTTTAACAGTTGACAAGTGTCTCGCAAGAATATTATTGATCGCTTTCATACATTCACCATTACCTAAAGTTCATGCTTTTTAATTGTGCGAAAAGTTAAAACTTTTACAGACAATATATCTTGCCCGCAACATTTAGCCAGAGCTGGCAAAATTTCATATCCACGAGCTAGATATCGTAATCCATTTAATTAATAGCAATCCACTTTATCTTTGCTACATGAATCGTTAGTGTCGTATAAAGCCTGATTAGATTATTTATGTTATTCAACACAAATGTATTGATAGATTAACCTTACTAAGCACAGAAAGATTGATTTCATGATCTCTTTACAAATATATCTTTTAGTCAGATTACCTTCTGATAGAAGCTCGGTAAATATATGTCACGCCCCGAACCATGGCCTGAGCGTAATACGACACTCAATGCCTAATTGCATGTGACCGAGCGAACCAACTGGATGATTGAATCAACATGTGGTATAACCGTAAGCTGAATATAAACATACAACATGCTGATCTACTAAAGAGTCTGACTGAAATATCATAAATGCGGTAAATACTGAAAAGTCTGCAAGTATAAACGAGTAGCCGACAAGGCTAAAACATAAACGCCTGCTAATATCTGACTGTCTGGACTATAGTCTACGACGCCTCTAAAGAATACTGAAATACTAACTGTTTATCGGGACGGTATACCTTATTAACTAAAATACTATAAAGACTGAAAAAAAAGAGGGATAATGCCCCGAAAAATCGGGGCTCACCAATAGCTGATACGAGATGTCCTACCAAGCAGAGTCGTCAACCTGTAAATCGTTACCTGCATCGCGAGATGTAGGGCCGGGGCGAAAAGGGACGTCAATACATTTGAATTATAGTGGAATGTAAAACAACTGAAAGAGAGAACTGTAAATACAGGAACTGAAACTAAACTGCTAACTCATAAACTGATAACTGAACAAGGAAGTAAGGATATGAATACTCCCTCTTCTGAATGATGAACAACATATTTATCTGATAAACTACGGCCTCAGGCCCAATTTATATGTGCACAAGCTACGGCCTCGGGTCCAAGTGTACGTATACATAACTATGGCCTCAGCCCCAAAGGTGCATAAAGCATAAACTACGACCTCAGGCCCAAATATGCATAAAGCATGAACTACGGCCTCAGGCCTAAATACAGGTGTTCAACATTCAGGATTTTAAATAAGGAACTGAGAATCATACTACAATACATGATACTAAAATATTGAACCCTACTGGGTTACATGATACTGAAATGCTGAATAGGACTCGACTGGATTATGTATTTATGATAGAATGATCTGTCATAACTGAGGCTCATGGGATATTGAATGAATTATGAACTCACGTCATATAGAGAATATGAGTTCTACAACTATTCATGGAACTGATGCATAATTAGTTTCTGAGAAAATTTGCAATGGTCATAGGAATGAGACGTAGGGAAATCATAAATATTCCCAAACGTAGAGAGTTAGCCTCACATACCTTAACTTTCTGCTCTTGAGCGTAATACAACATTTGTCAACCCTTTCAACTTTAATCTATAGCAATACAAGTCAAAGGGATTCCATATTAGCAATAATACTCATGTTTTGGTCACTTAGGTATTTTATCAAATGTTTGGTGGGTATAAAGCTTCATAGTCCTTATTAATGGTGCTTCTACAACCAATAACACATTCTCTTGCTCCTAGATAAATTCTAAAATCTCAAATGGTTATAATCAACATCATTCTTCATCGCCCATAAGATAAATAACACCCTTAACCAATAATCAACAATCAACAACCCAAACCTATAATTGTTCGTGATTTTCTATCAAACCCATAAATTGATATCCCATGAACTTGAGTCTATAATCATTAATCCAATACTATAGTCAAGTAGAGGGTGAAGATATTACCTTTTTGACGTTCAATCCTCTTAAATTCGAATCCTAGAGTTTCTTTTCTCAACAATGATGTCCCAATCGAATATCTCATGATTCGAAGGGTTTACCCATGTTAATAAGGTGTTGAAGAATTGAAATTAACTTAATATCAACATTAGAACTCACCTTTGATGATAGAGGGACCTTGGGGGAGATTAGGTTCTTGAGAGCTTCCTTTTCTAGAGCAAGTGTTTGTGTTTTGGGGTGTGGGGGCGAAGTAGGGCTTTTAAAATGTCCCCCCGAGTGCGCTCTCGCGCACCTGAACGCGCAGCAGTGCAATAACACTGCCACAATTTGCGGCCGCACACGGGACCATCTGGGTGCGCATCTGGGCGTGCATACTGCGCATTGTCCGTAAAACGCACATAACATTTTTCACAGAGATCCGTTCGGGCACCACAATATATCGTTGGAAAGCTATTTTAAAGGCTACAACTTTCGTGTTTTGCGTTTTCCAAAATTTCTTACAAATTTTCACGAAATCCTGGTGGAAGGCAGACCTTTCGTAAACTTAGTCGATTTTTTAGAATCTTATATACCTTACTCTCCGTCTTGATTTTAAAACAAGTATTTCTACCCATACTCATCCCAATAGAACTGCACATGTCTAAAATATAATATTACTACCCATTTAACACGTCCACACCTAAACCGAATTTACTGGGTGTTACATATAACACAATAGGTATTTGTAGGTATGTTTTTCTTTTCAAATTGTAATTGATTATAAATATTCTTTCCTCAGTAAACCACGTCAAAAACAACAAAGAAAGCAAGGGCCGTTAGAACCTGCCTTAAAAGTAATGGAGTTGCTTTATAAAACACCATAATAACTACATAAACAAAATAAAGTTAAAACTCTACTATAACAGAATTATTTGTGATATTGGAGTGGGTGGATTTCACATCGGTCAATTCCGCCCCATATCAGTGTCTCCGCTGGGGCATAAATTTCCGTTGATATAGTACAATAAGATTCCATGTTACAGTTAGGGTTTTGACTAATTAAATAGTGAACTATGAAGCATCAAAGTGATACACATATGCAGAGTCAGTCAGAAACAAATCGAGGATTTAAATTTAATTAGTTTAATTTTTAAGATTCTAAATATTAAATTTATGATATTAAAATTATTATGTGTTCAAATCTAATATTTGTTGAAATATAATTAATTTTGATATATATATTAATACTCCGTATCAAAAGTTATAGATTCAATTGAAATATGGCGTAAAGCCGACATCCGCCTCTGTGCAGAGTAAATCATGGTTTTGTAATTCATGAAGTAAATTAATAGGAGTTTGTATATACCTGCTGATAGTATCTTAAAAAAATTTCGGAACAGATTCAAATTAAATACATAACTTCATAATTGATACACTAGATAATAAATCACGCCAGTTGACTGATGAGACTTCATGTTTCACTTAGGCTTGAAGGAACGAATAATTTTTAACTTGCCAACACTGTTTTCACTTTATTCTAACTATAATATGTAGTATACTTTCAACTTTTACTTCTTGCCTTTTCTGCTTCCGAATTAATAAAAATAAAGAGCAGCAACTAACGAGCATTCAGGAACAGAATTAACGAAAGAGCTAAAGAAAATTATTGGATTCAAGTCAGGACTTAAGACTCTGAACATTACATAGCATTACAAAAAACAAAAAAGATAAAAAGAATAAATGGAAAATTATTTCATCACATCTATATATATACTACTACTAAGTACTATTTTCTTTTTGAAAATTTCAAAAATACCTCAAAAAGAAAAAAAAAACAAAAACTCCCACGAAAACAGAAATTTATACATGCAATAAGCATATACAATCTTCATAGTGCTCCAAATCTTCGTTCTTTATTGCATTGATGGCCACCATCCACATGCATGAATTCTCAATAGAAATATTTATAATTTGTATACTTGCGATATAGCTTCCAATTGCATCAATTAGCAGCAGGAGAAGCTTGCCGCCTCAAATCTCTGTAGAATTTTGAAATGAAATTTTCAGCCGCCTCATCAACATGGCTATCATCTTCAACGTCTCTCAGTGGAAAAGGCGAGTCGGTGACCCTCAGTTGCCTCACCGTCGGAGTCCTCCCAAATCCCGGCAAATCATTAGCCGGCGAAGAATTATCATTCTGAAGCATCTCCAAAGCCTTCATCACAGCCGCATTCATCATAAAAACGTCGTCATCTGGGGTGGCCGGCGCGTGAAAATGGTGCGCGTGGTGCTTGCTTCGCTTGTTGAAGTTGAATGGAAGGTGGAAGGTTTTAGTGTAAGCTGGGCTGTTACTGCAACTGAACTCGTACTCATTGGGTGGAGTGTGTGAGAAATCTTCCACGTGCGAAGTGGCAGAAGATGAGGAATTAGACCATTGATGGGTCATGTGGTGGAACATGAGATTATGAATTGCGGCTTTGCTAGCAATTTTGCTACGCTTCATAAATAAGTTGAAATCGAGCATAAATTTTCTCTTTGATATGCCTTTTTTCAGCATGAAGAAAGCTACTCGAACTATGTTCCAGAATTTCTTTGCTATAATTGGCAAATTTTGATCCATTTTTTTTAAGGATTTTGTTCGATTGAGAAAGCTAGAATTTGTGATAGATTTGATGCTTTGAAAGAGAGGGAGATAGATATATGGGAAAAGAAATGTTTTTGATTTGTTGGAATGGAAAATGTGTGAATGTATGAGAGGGTATTTATAGGTCTTTCGTAGAGGAAGAGGACGCTCTGAGATACTTCTAATTTCTCCTCTTATTTTATATATTTTATTTAATTTTTGTTTGAAGCTACATTTTTGTGACAGGAATTCTAAGTACTTTACTGTTAAGTTAAAGTGACACATTGAGGCGGTCCAAGGATATATCGACTTATATTAATCTTTTATTAGCTCAATTATTAATGTTGGCACTTGTTTTAATTTAGAAGGGGTTTAGTCGTTTTCATCAATCAAGTTTGTGATTTCGCCTCACCTTTCACATGAATCACAAATTTTCTGACCAATTCCACATAACTACTACTCTATATTACTTCTCCATGAAGAAAAATTAACTACTAATCCATTTCTCTACTTCCTCGAATGATAGTCCTAAAGTATTACTAATTTTTTAGTAACTTGCAAAATATGAATAATAACAGGCTACAACTTCCCAATTATCAGCTTTACATTGTTAAATTAAAATTAACTGTTAGTAATATAGAATAAGATCCTTCGCGCGATTAACATAATGAATAATTGTGTTGCCGTTGTTACCTCTAACTCGAATTGAAACTCGGGCATATATATATGTGTAGAGTTTCTGATAGGGAAAGGGGAAAAAAGAAATTGTTAGATCCTCAAAAAGAGAAATTAACCTTTCATATTTCGAAACAATAGACTCTTGTGATCCGTGTATAGGTCAAAATCTATCGCCGAGCATTTAGGGCGAGTTAGCATCGAGGGAAGAGTCAATCGAGGTCGATCAGAAAACGGCGAAACTCGTGGTCGGAATGTGAACAATGACCGAACTCGAGTACCGTGGAAAGGGTTGTAATGGCTAGTTTTTAGAATAGTATAATAGAGGAAATATTCTACAGAATATTCTGGGTACATGTACTATGTACTATTAGGTTTCATTTAGGGAGATGTCCCATATAAAGAGGAAAAAAGATAAGAAAAGGGGAGAAGATTCACTAATAAGAACTGACTTCTAATAAAGATTCTCTTTCTTGTAAAAGATACAAAAATTACCTTTTCATCAAAATTTTTGTTCATATTATTCCACAGTTATCCATTAGATCCGAGAATAGTTCGAACATTCTAAGATTTATCTGTTACTCATCATTGTCACGAAGAATAATCATCTAATTCATTCATTATTGGGTGAACCACTTCTCTTATTTACTTAAATGTCATTTATTATTATTTATTGCTAGTTACTCCTCCATAATTGCTCATGCCCTTTGAAATATTTAATGCATGTTATTATCAGTCACCCACCAGATCTGTTACACATTATCCACATGTTAAGAATTAGCATTTAGAGATATTATCATTAACTAGGTTTAACCTATCAATACACAAATACAATAGTTTTAACCGAAAGTTATACTTTTTGGTCAAACAATTTGGCGCCGTTTGTGGGAATTTCCTAGTTAAAGTTTTAGTTTACTCCAGATCTATAACAACGCGGATCACTAACGTAAAAAAAAAAGAAGCAAGAACAAGATCTCTTTTCTTTGCATGTACAAATCCAATATGGCAGGTAACAGAGAAGAAAGGACGAGAATAATAAGCGATCTCCCAACCAACCTCATGAACATCATCAATGAGAGATGTGAAACAGCAGACGGAGACGCAACGCCCAACGCCTCCCCTGGACGAGATGGATCACCTCCTCCTCACTCCAGCATCACAAAATCTCTTAGTAAGGGAGCTTCCACATCCGTGGCGGAGGAGACGCCCCTAGCTGTAAAAAAGCTCCTTGAGGCTTGGCTAACTGATAAGCTAACCAACGTCCTCCATAAGCCCGCTCGGGACACGGCTACAGAAAATGCGCAAGGACTTACTTTATACAACCAGCAGACGAGCAGCATAACCAATTTCCTCCTCCCCCAACGACAGGTATTACTCACAATGTCATCAATAGTGCAGGTGACGACACTCTCGCAGCCATTCTGAAAAGGATGGAGGAAATGAAGAATGAGAAAAAAAATACTTCGGGACCAAATGAGAGAACACCAAGAAAGGGTCGATAAGATACCGGGCACCCCAAAGCTCTTGCCGAAGAGAGATGCCGGTCGGTTCGTCGAGCAGCCGTATAGTGATGACGCCGCCCACATCACCAAAAACCTTTAAAATGTCATCCTATCTAAAAATATATGATGGCACGACCGACCCCGAAGACCATGTGACTCACTACGTCACCGTCGTTAAATGCAATGATCTCGCCAAGGAACAAGTATCCTCCATTTTGTTGGAAAAAATCGGCGAGACCCTCAAGGGAGGAGCATTTACATGGTATTCACAACTGCCAGCATGTTCCATTGAAACTTTTGAAGAAATGACCGACAAGTACGTAACGGCCCATGCTGGGGCCAAGAAGGCCTCGGCAAGAGTAAACGACATATTTGCTATTAAACAATCCCCGGGAGAGGGATTGAGGGACTTCCTCGCCCGGTTCAACCGAGTAAGAATGACCTTGCCAAACTTATCGGAAAAAATAGTGGTCGCGGCCTTTCAGAACGGGTTGAGCAGAAATGGTTCGAGGGCAACACGAAAGTTATTAAGTCGGCTCATGAAGTACCCTCCCCCCCCCCAACTACTTGGGATGAAATACATAACGCATATTGTGCCGAGGTCCGAGCAGACGAGAACGATCTCAATGGACCGACTCATCGATTGACCTCGGTACAAGCCGAATCCAGAAAAGATCAAAGGAATGATATAAGAAGGGACCTCGCAACTCCACGATCCAACAAACAACGACTTCTACCATATGTAAGAGTTGCTATTGCGTCCTCCTCCTGCCATGAAAAGGGCCTACCCAGATCAAGGACAAGGACTTGCCGGAACGAAAGAGGTATGCCCCCTTTATTATCCGCTCATAATTTTTGTGTGTCACCTACAGAAATAGTCTACGCCCTGGAGAAGCTCAGACCAAAGGTGAAGTGGCCGCAAAAGATGAGGTCGGACCCGAGTACCAAAAAATCGGATGCCCTTTGCCAGTTCCACCAAGAGCGAGGGCACAAAACCGAGAATTGCATCGCCCTAAGACAGGAGGTCCTAAACATGCTACAACATGGACACCTACGACCGGGGAAGGACCAACTTTGCCAGAGGTCGTGAACAATATCAAGGACCACCGAAACTGCCCTCGCCGACTTGCACCATCCACATGATCATCGGTGGCGGCGACGGTGATTCTATCAATAGTGTGAAGTTCACCATAACCCACAATCTCAAACGATCAATCACCCACGAACGGTATGATGAAATCGAAGAAAGTATCATCTTCGATAAGTCAGATACCAACGTTGGTTTTCCCTCACTATGATGCTCTTGTTATCATTTTATAAATTTTAGATACCGATGTGAGACGCATTATGGTAGACGATGGTAGCGGCACGTGCATTATCCACCTTCGAGTGCTTGCACAAATGAAACTCGAAGATAGGATAGTGCCATGTTGCATCATGCTAACAGGTTTTAACAATGCAATTGAGCAAAAATCCGGCGAAATCACAATCCCCGTCCTGGCCTGTGGCATCACTCTGGAAACCACATTCCATATCATGGACCAAGACACAGCGTACAACTCCATAATAGGGCGACCGTGGATACATACCATGAGAGCCATCCCTTCCAGCTTGTACCAAGTCATCAAATTCCCAACTCCGTGAGGGATATTCAATATACGAAGGGAACAACGCACATCCCGGGAATGCTACCGCATCCGCCCTAGATTGTACGGTCACTCAACAAATGAAGGGCAAAGAAAAAGAGGCATAGCAATCAACAGGGTCGAGGTCGATATGTCATGATAGCTAGGACGTCATTAAAGACCCCGATACGGTCGAAGCCACGGGATCGACCATAATAGACCTCAACCCCATCCAATTAGACAACAACGACCATAGCAAGAAAGCTTACATCGGCTGCAATCTTCAGGTACCAGGTAAATTTCGTCAATTCTTAACTGCTAACGCGGACTTGTTTGCTTTTAGCCGTGCAAATATGCCAGGAATCCCAAAGGAAATCGTCATGCACAAGCTGAACATCGATCTATTCCACTCCCCGGTGAGGCATGTTAGGCGCAAGTTCAACTCCACAATTAATGATGCGGTACGCGAAGAGGTAAAAAACTATTGGAAAATGGCTTCGTCAGGGAGTCAAAATACCCGCAATGGGTCGCCAACATGGTCATGGTGAAAAATAAGAATGGGAAATGGCGGATGTGCTTGGATTTCACAGATCTGAATAAAGCATGCCTCAAGGATTCATTTCTGTTACCTCATATCGACCAACTCATCGACGCAACAACCGGATATGAACTATTGAGCTTCTTGGACGCCTACTCGAGCTATAACCAAATCCTCATGGAAGAAGAGGATCCGGAGAAAAACATTTTCATCACCTATCAGTGGACATACTGCTAGAGGGTCATGCCCTTCGGGCTGAAAATTACAGGGGCGACTTACCAAAGGTCAGTGACGAGGATGTTCAAAGACCAACTCGGCAAAACGATGGAGGTCTATATAGATGACATGCTGGTCAATTCCAAAAAGAAAGATGATCACATCGACCACTTGAGAGAAACCTTCGACATACTCAGGCGATACGTAATGAAACTGAACCCCAAAAAGTGTGCGTTCGGCTTGGCCTTAGGAAAGTTTTTAGGCTTCCTGGTATCACAGAGAGGTATCGAGGTCAACCCTGATCAAATCAAAGCCATTGAAGAGATACTATAGCACTTGACTACCAAAAAATAGGTTCAGAGGTTGACCGGCCATATCGTCGCCCTTTCAAGGCTCATTTCACGATGGTTAGATAGGTGCCACAGATGTTTCAACATACTCAAGAAGGATAATGGCCTCCAATGGACTTCTGAGTGCATCCAAGACTTGACGGAGTTAAAAGCGTATTTTTCATCGCCACCATTGCTCTCAAAACCAGAATCAGGGGAACGCCTCCTCGTCTACCTCGTTGTATCTGAAGTAGCTGTGAGCGCCGTCCTGGTTCGAGAAAATAAATGTACGTAGTCTACCATCTATTACATTAGCAAAACACTAATCGATGCCGAGACGAGATACCCTCGCCTTGAAAAACTAGCTCTAGCCTTAGTCGTAGCTTCACGAAAGCTTAGACCATATTTCCAGTGCCATCTCATCTCGGTCGTCACGACTTTTCCCCTAAGAAGTATTTTACATAAACCCGAGCTATAGTGCAGGTTGGCCAAATGGTTCATCGAACTAAGTGATCACGATATCATATATCAACCGCGATCGGCGATAAAGTCACAAATTCTTGCTGACTTCGTCGCTGACTTCAGCGCAAAAATAATGTCGAAGTTGAAAGAGAGGCCGCCCACGCTTCTCCCCAAATACAGGACCTCTGGGTCCTGTACACTGACGGTGCATCCAACGCATCCAGGTTCGTGCTGGGACTCGTACTCGAAGTTCCGACCGGAGAAGTGATTTGCCAGTCCAAAAGGTGCACGGACATGACTAACAACGAGGCCAAGTATGAGGTCGTAATTGCAGAGTTAAGACTAGCACTTAAATATAGGGCGAAACGGTTAACAGTATGCTGCGATTCTCAACTTGTTATCAACCAAGTCGCAGGGACTTTCCAAATCAAGGAACAAAGGTTGCAAAAATACCACACCAAAATCTGCAAGTTGCTGCCCGAGTTCGACGAATGTCAACTCGACCAGATCCCTCGAGCACAGAACAATGAGGCAAACGGCATCGCCAAATTCGTCGTAACTACCAAAAATATTACAACCGGAGACAGAAGTATAGTCCACCTTCTCAATTCATCGATAGACCGAATCGAGGTAAGAACTATAAACCTGACTTGGGATTGGTGCAATCGTATTGTTATATACTTAGAGGACGGCGTACTCCCAGGTGATAACAAAGAGGCAAAAAAATTGCAAATGCAAGCAACCAGTTACATCATCATTCACAATGACCTATACAAGAGAACGTACGGCGGCCCTCTAGCGAAATGCTTGGGCCCAAATCATATGCGGTGCGTCCTCGAAGTGGTCCACGAAGGCCATTGTGGAGCTTATTCCGACAATCGGGCTTTGGTCAGATACCTTATACGGGTAGGGTATTACTGGCCCACCATGAAAAAAGTGGACGCGGACTTCGTGAATAAATGCGAACAATGCCAAAAGTATGCCCCAATGATTCACCAAGACGGGGAACACCTCCACTCAGTCACTTACCCTTGGCCATTCATCAAATGGGGAATGGACATCGTGGGCCCCTCCTGGCAAGGCGAGGTAACATACAATTTCTTTTATTTTTAACTGACTATTTTTCTAAGTGGGTAGAAGCAGGAGCATGCGCCTAAATATGTGAACCGGAAGTGATCACCTTCATATGGAAAAACAGCGCCCCAAAGAGATCAGTCGCGACAAAGGACCCCAATTTACAGGAAAGAAGGTCGCTGAATTTTTTGAGAAGTGGCATATCAAAAGAATATTCTCAACGCCATACCACCCCGCGGGCAACGGACAAGCAGATTCCTCCAACAAGTCGATACTGAACATCATGAAGAAAAAGCTTGAAGACGCCAAAGGGGTATGACCGGAAATGTTACCAGAAGTACTCTAGGCCAACTGAACAACGCCGAAGACAAGCACATGAGAGACACCTTACACTTTAGTCTATGGGACTGATGCAATAATAGCGGTCGAAGTCGGGGAGCCCAGCCTAAGATACTCCCACAAGAGCGAACCAAGGAACGACGAAAGCAGAAGGCAGGAGCTCGACGAAGTCGAAGAACAACGAGAAATGGCCTATATAAGGATGATCGCCCAAAAACAACAAGCAGAACGTTATTATAACAAGAAGGAAAAGGTCAGGCCGCTCAAAGTCGGGGACTACGTGCTTCAAGCCAAAACACAAGCAAGTAAAAACCAACGAGAAGGCAAACTGGAAACAAATTGGGATGGCCCGTACAAAATCATGGAAACAACGAACAAAGGATCATTCCAAATAGAAATAATGGAAAGAAAGCTACTACCAAACAACTGGAATATTACCCACCTCAAGTACTTCAACTTTTATGAGGTAAGGCGTCCCCCAAGTCGTATTCGTTTCCCTCACTTGAGTTTTGTCCTAATTGAGTTTTCTCAAGGAGGTTTTTAATGAGGCGACGAAGGGGACACTTCAAGTCAAAGTACGCAAAAATGGAGGCCCAGGATGGCTAGTTCATTGCCCGACCTCTCAAGCCTTCTCCAAGACGACCAATGAAGGGACTTGATAGACTGGGACTGGAACGCTAACCAACACCTGAAAATTTGTAAATTTATCCAAGTGTATGAACAAAACAACAATGCATGAAGTTTATTTCTAATTTCTCTAAATGTACAACCAATGCAACAATGCTTAAAGTTTACGATGTCGACAAACTCCGCACCCAGAAACATATCTTTCTAAACATATATTGTGTTCGACCTCGTTCGAACCAACATATAATGGCCCTCGGCCATGATCAAACATAGGTCATGTTCGACCTTGTTCGAACTAACACCTAATGGCCCTCGGCTATAATCAAACATAGGTCATGTTCGACCTTGTTCTAACTAACACCTAATGGTTCTCGGCCATAGTTAAACATATGTTGTGTTCGACCTCGATCGAACCAACATATAATGGCCCTCGGTCATAGTCAAACATAGGTCATGTTCGACCTTGTTCGAACTAACACCTGATGGCCCTCGGCCATAGTCAAACATATGTCATGTTCGACCTTATTTGAACTAACACCTAATGGCCCTCGACCATAGTCAAACATATGACATGTTCGACCTTATTCGAACTAACATCTAATGGCCCTCGGCCATAATCAAACATAGGTCATGTTCGACCTTATTCGAACTAACACCTGATGGCCCTCGGCCATAGTCAAACATATATCATGTTCGACCTTGATCGAACTAACACCTAATGGCCCTCAGCCATAGTCAAACATAGGTCATGTTCGACCTTGTTCGAACTAATACCTACTGGCCCTCGGCCATAGTCAAACATATATCATGTTCGACCTTGATCGAACTAACACCTAATGGCCCTCAGCCATAGTCAAACATAGGTCATGTTCGACCTTGTTCGAACTAATACCTACTGGCCCTCGGCCATAGTCAAACATATATCATGTTCGACCTTGATCGAACTAACACCTAATGGCCCTCAGCCATAGTCAAACATAGGTCATGTTCGACCTTGTTCGAACTAATACCTACTGGCCCTCGGTCATAGTCAAACATAAGTTATGTTCGACCTTGTTCGAACTAACACCTACTGGCCCTCGGCCATAAGTAAACATATGATATGTTTGACCTCGTTCGAATTAATACCTACTTATCCTCGATCTTAATTAAACTTAGGGTATGCTCGACCTTATTCAAACTAAGTGATTACGGGTAAGAAAATCAAGGCAACCAAACGACAAAATAAAAAAAGAAAAACATACAAGTACGAATCACAGGAAGAGAATAAGGTACAAATAACAAAGTTGATATTTCATGCTTAGAATATTTCTACAAAGGCTCGTAAAGACGCCTACAAAATACGCACAAGTTCACAGCAAATATAAGAAGGAAAAAGAAAAAATACTGGTCACCGCCAGGCCCATCAGTACCATCGGCTTGACCATCTGGGCCATCTCCATCTGCGCCCTCACCATCACCACCGCCCTCAGGGTACACTTCTTTGTACCAGACATTCTCTTCGATCTGGTCCACACCCATGTCCCTCTCATCATCATCGGCATCCGTCGTATTAGGATCGTACCTTCAAGCGATTTGAGCTTCATGGGCCTTGACACGAGCATCTTCAAGGGCGGCCGCAGGAACAGATCTTGCCGCATGCAAATCTCGGAACACATCCAACTGAGTCTCAGCACGAATCCATTCCTCATACAGGCCCCGGGGAACGTTTGGGAAATCTGAAGTGTGAGAAGATGATGGTTGCGCAAGCATTGAGACTTCTCATCTTCTAAGGCGGCCACCTAGTCCTGAATGAGGGAGTTGTCTTTCTCCAACTCCCCAATCCTCTCATCGATCCACTCCTCTTTAAGTCTCGTCGTCTCCAAATCATTCTCTCGCTCAGAACGGAGAGTCCGGATCACCACCTCGAGGGCCTCCGCTTTCCTCAAAGTCTCGAACGAGGAAACTCCGCCCTCTCCAACTCATTTTGCATCTCAGTAATCTTGCCGTGAAGAACCTCTATCTACAGGCGACACTCCTCCAACTGCTTGTGCAGCTCGACCACCTGTGCATGGAGATCGCCACATTAAGCCTCCACGACCCTGCTAACCTCAAGCTATTCCTAATTATTTCTTAGCGTCCCCTCAATGACGGTGCACTTTTCGATGACCCTCACCAGCTCGTCATCCTTCTACCTTTAGTTCATCTCGAAGGGCCTGCAAATTGTTGCTCTCGCCAAACCGCGTACAAATTTCTCGGTGCTTGCCATGGTACTCGCGGTATTTTCACTGCAACTTCATAAAAATAGCCTTACGCCTCTCGTCTCTTCGAGCTCTTTCAATTTCCAAGATCACGGTCTGAAAAAGAAAGAAAAAGGAAACAGACAGAGTAAGAACGAAGCCTAAACGTTGAACATAACGAACAGAAACAAAAAGCGTCGAAAAAACTTACCCTGAGAGCGAGTCCGGCTATGCTCCCCGATAAGGTAACATCCTTCAGCTCGTGGAGAGTTCGACCCTCAACGTTCGACCCCTCAATTTTGGAACCAGACTTTGATTTGTTTAGGTTCAATATTGGAGAGAATAGGACATTCACGGATAAGTTGCTGACGGCGCATGGAAGTAGGTTTAGGGCAATCATGATAAAGCCTATCAACTTCTTCAACCTGCTCAGGTGTATACCCAACATATTTTTCGTTATCCAATACTAACGACGTCTTACCATCTTTGCAGGAAGCCATTGCTTGATTAACAAACATTGCTCGATAACCCTCACCATCTCGTCATCCTTCTCCTTCTGTTCATCTCGAAGGGCCTACAAATTGCTGCTCTCACCAAACCGCGTATAAATTTCTCGGTGCTTGCCACGGTACTCACGGTATTTTCACTGCAACTTCATAAAAATAGCCTTACACCTCTCCTCTCTTCGGGCACTTTCAATTTCCAAGATCACGGTCTGAAAAAGAAAGAAAAAGAAAACAGACAGAGTAAGAACAAAGCCTAAACGTTGAACATAACGAATAGAAACGAGAAGCGTCGAAACACATACCCTGAGAGCGAGGTCGGATATGCTTCTCGATAAGGTAACATCCTTCAGTTCGTGGAGGGTTCGACCCTCCACGTCGGAGAAAAGGGGACCGAGGGCAGGAACCACGTTATCTGTATCTTTTAATTAATCCCGATCCATGGAGATCGCAATAGTCCGCGTTAACCCCTCTAGTCTCACCTCCAGTTAGGTAAATCCCTCCTCTATCATCTTCATCTCATTAGCATAGAGATCAGAACCTTTCTCGTAGCCATCCTCAGCAACGCCTTTGCCTTTCCCATCCGCCGATGAAGAAGAATTGTTAGGCGGCTGCCAAGTCGATGCCTCCCCCCCCCTCCACAAATTATCATAAGCCACAGCAGCCGCCCTTTCTGCTTCTATCGACGCAAAGGGAAGAGGTACGCCCTCAACGGCCTCCACCGATATCGGAACATCAGATGACAGCTCGACGTCGTCTTCAAGTATTATGGTCTTCGTCTCACGGATGACAAAATCATCCATTACTGAATCTACCGCCGGGGCGACCCCATCACCAACGTCCACCGATCTTCTCTTACGGGGAACCAAATTCCCACCGCTCGGCGACTCCTCCTCCTTCTCATCTACAACACGGTTCAAGGGGGAAGCCGAAAGCTTCATTGTCAAAATACTCGCAGGCGGAGAAGAAACTGATTCTAAGGTAGCAGTAGATAGGGCCGACGATCGAGCAGACCTAGCCACGTTGAAGGAAGGAATAGAAGAAGATGATCGAAGAGGCCTAGCCGCAGTCACAGTGGGATTAGACGCCGAAGAGGAGGCAGCCTTCCTCTTATGAAATTCAGGAGCAGGGGTCCTCGGCCTCCTCGAAGATCCTTGGGCTGGAAAAGAAAAATCAAAGTAAGGTTATCACCACCACCAAGAGAAGACGATAATAATTAGACGACCATGAGGCCAAAACAACAAAAACAAATATATATAAACTCACCGGCCAAGGAAGGAGCAGGCCCGAACTTCTTTAAAAAGCCCGGCCACTCACGAATTCTCACGATGTGAGGCAGAACCCGGCCAGCCCAGTCAGAAATGTCTCCGTCCAGAGGAGGGGCGTAGTCTTGGCTACACGAAGAGGGGACAAAAGTTCAGAGCCTACGACTAAAGTAGACAGATCAAATGTTTTAACAAGAGAAGAATAGACGCTTACGAGTGTAATTCTAGGTCTCGGCGAAGCCGTCCGCATTGCCCACCACATCTTCGGTTCTGACAAAGAAGAAATTGTGCTAGAACTGACGATTTGCCTTGTCATCCATCTTCACCACCAGGCATTTGCCTCCTCGATGGCGAAGGTTCAACATTGTCCTCCTATAGAAATTAGGGGAAAAGAGATGCATCAGATGCCGGAGTGTGATCTCAACCCCGGCCAACTCCGCAAATTTAGTAAGCATCCTGATGAGTTTGTAGATATATGGGGCGAGTTGAGCTGGGCACACGCCATAGTGGCGACAAAATTCCTCCGCCAATGGGAGAAGAGGAAGAACGTAACCAACCTGGAAGGGATATGCATAGAATGCGCAATATCCTGGGCAGTGGATTTGTACCACATCGCACCCTGCTGGGACTAAATCGATGCGGGCAAGAATGTTGAATTTTGCCCTAGGTTCTACTAGATCATCCTCTTTCATCACCGACTCAGAGACCTCGGGCTCGTCTTTAGGCTCCTTCAAGAAGTCAAACCTAACTTTCTCGCCACAAGGAATTATTTCCTCCACCGTAGGAAAGTTCTCATCTTCGATGGCGACATAGATGCCATCAGTGTGAGGAGGCATAAGCATCGCCAAATGGATAGGGTCAGTTCCCACACCGGAACCAGAGGATACATTAGCCATAATTTTGATGGGAGAAAGGATATTCAGGCAAAGAAGGATTAGAAGCAACATGAATCACTAAAACTAGGAAAGAAGAACACTACAATGGAGGAAGGAGAAGAAGGCACGAGGTTTTGATGAGAAAAATACGTAAAGAACAAATGAATGTCATCACATCTCTATTTATAAGAATTCGGGCATCAAAATCAAGAGATTATGCCATCATTACCCGACACTGGAATCGAAACAGCAGCCCTAACTGACAGTCGCACGGGAAATGATGCAAAGCATCGAAAAAATATGCCATAATGACGCATGATGTCATAACATCCTTCAAGTGCAGAAACGACGTAACCCCAAAAATTGTGGCTCACGAAAGGCCACGTTGCCAGCTCGTCCCAAACTTAACTGCCGACCCACTCGTCCACTCTTCTCGACCATAACCAACAAAATCCTCTCATCAAGGTCATATGAGAATGGCCTCAATAAGCGGAGGGACTAACTATATAGGTCAAAATCCACCGCCGAGCATTTAGGGCGAAGTAGCATCGAGGGAATAGTCAATTGAAGTCGATCAGGAAACAACGAAGCTCGTGGTCGGGATGTCAACAATGACCGAGCTCGAGCACTATGGAAAGGGCTGTAATGGCTAGTTTTTAGAATAGTATAATAGAGAGAATATTCTAATATTCTGGGTACATGTACTATGTACTATTAGGGCTTTTTAGGGAGATATCCCATATAAAGAGGAAAAAAGATAAGGAAAAGGGAGGAGATTCACTCATAAGAACAAACTTCTGATAATGATTCTCTCTCTTGTAAAAGATACAAAGATTACTTTTTCATCAAGATTCTTGTTCATATTATTCCACACTTTTTTATCAAATCCGAGAATAGTTCGAACATTCTAATATTTATCTGCCATCATCTAGTTCATTCATTATTGGGTGAACTATTTTTCCTATTTACTTAAATGTCATTTATTGTTATTTATTGCTAGCTACTCCTCCATTATTGCTCATACCCTTTGGAATATTTAATGCATATTATTATTAGTCTCCCACCAGATCTGTTCCACATTATCCACATGTTCAGAATTCGCATTTAGAGATATTATCATTAACTAAGTTTAACCCATCATTACAAAAATACAATAGTTTTAACCGAAAGTTATACAGTCTGGCCCTTCCTCGAACCTCGCGCATAGCGAGAACTTAGTGCATCGGATTGTCTTTTTTTTTTTTTATATCGAAACATGACCTATATCTCAACACTTGTCTAAAATTGTCCAATCAATTGTTAAATGTAAAATGAATTAAATTTCGTATATGCTTATAATATGTATAAATAGTTTTCACATTACCTTGTAGTTAAATTAATTGTGACATACTACTATTTTTCTTTCAGATTACTAGCTCGATTTTATTTCAAATTGTGAAGTCTAAATTCTTTTAAAGTAATACTTTACTACACTGTTTAAATAAATAAATAAACTTAACCTAAAACCTTTTTAACGTGAAATCATCCGTACATTCGATCGATACAGATATACTATTAAAGCCTTGTTGCTGTTTAAGCAAACAGCCGCTCTATTCCTATATAGAGTATATTTTCCGTATCATGTTTAAAATACTAGGACAAAAGGTAGTTCATCTGATTTTTTGAAACACAAAAAGAAGCCACAAATAAATGGAGTATAGTATATGGTTAAACTTGTCTTTTCCCAGTGTCGTCTAGCTTCCAAAACCCTAAATTATTATAAGTGATCACAACTTTTAGCCGTTAGGAAAACGATTTCTTAGCAAGGGAGGTTTCCCCAAACACGTGGTCCTTCCCATCAAAGAAAGGAAAGAACTTCTGTGTTATTTACCTAACCCATGAAACACTTGCTTTTGAAGAATGCTCCACCTTGTGGGCGTACCAAAGAGAGGAAATAATGATGAATTCTTACTTCTTCAAAACTCATTCATCGACTAATTCGAATTTATCCGACATAATACCAATTAAAAAAAAGTGCTCCTTATTTAAAATTTTAATTTGCGACAATTGGGACATTAAAAAAAAGTGCTCCATACCCGGTACAGTCCCATACGTAGAAATTGAGAAGGATAATATATACGCAGATCTTACCCCTATCTTGTGAGGTAGAAAGACTATTTTTGATGCTCAAGAAAGGCATGTAAAAAAAAGAATCCATGTAAAGAAAAATAGTTACCACATCCCAAAAAAAAAAATACTTACTAACTTATATATTACTTTAATCCTCGACCTATATTCCTTCTAAGGATCATATCCTCGGCAAACTGAAGAAAGAAGATTATATACATGTAGAGGCAAATATTTATTCGTACCGATATTTTGCAATCATATATAAATATTAAGTGCAGTTAAATTTTTAATTTATATGTGCTTGAATATATTTAGCTTGACGGAATTAAAGTGCATTTTGACTACTATTTTTCTTGGTTCGATAATGTACTTGAAAGCTTTTGAAATACGATCAAACTCGAGAACGTTTAAACAATCAACATTTTTATGACTTTGAATATCTCTACTTTTTCCCAGTTCAACCGGGGTTTCTTAATTCCTCTCTCTTAAATACAGCTGTTTACAACTAAATAAATATTAAAACAAAAAGGTAAAATAATAAAAAAGATCATACCAGCTCCAAAAGCTGTGCATGCGTTTAATATTTGCTTATTTTTAACTTAAGGAGTTTCCCTTCTCATGCTTTTGTTTGCGCTTTTTGAAGCTTTTAAAAGTGATTAACTAAATATAGTAGCAATATTTAGGCCGTATTAGTGAAAAAGCAAAAAGATTTGTAATTTGCTGTTGTCTCCGATCGATTAAGTTACCTAATTCAATGTTACATACTTTGCAATTGGACTGTACTTGTTATCTAACTATGTACCAAATTAAAGGACTCCCTTTTCTGCTACAGAAAGGAAAAGAAACCCACTACTTAAGATAGTTCTTGCAAAATTTCACGTGTTCTCTGCTTGAATAGCTGTTTAGCACAAATCTTATTCTTACTCCATTTTTAATATATTTATTAAAGAATGAAAAAAGGTAAAAGCGAGGAAGACATATATATATTTGACAAGTTGTAGAACCATAATTTACATTGTCAGATTTTTTATACTAAACTAGATTATCCCCTTTGCAGATTCTTGTACATGATCGAGTTGTACTATTCAGCAAATAAAAAAGTTATCTTAATACAATTTATATTTTCTCTTTTTTTGCTCCGCAATGGAATGGATCAATATCTACTAATATGGGCATTAAGATAAAGGCCCAAATCCGTGTTCCTATAGCTATGTTAATGGGCTACTGAACATCTTTTATACCTTTGGGCCTCCTCTATCTCTCGTTCAGGAAAGATGGGCGAAATATCTGATTTGATTGCCTCATTTTCCAGAACCAGACAATCCCAATAGTCCTTAAGAAAAGCATGTCAATAACTAGACTGAGCTACATTCTCTCGACTGCTTGTAAGTGAAAGTCTCCACTTTTCACGCCCCTCTACTAAGAGATGCACCATATTATAGGAATTGGCAAAAACCTTCTTGTACACGTCATCGGAGGAAGTATTTGGTCTTTTTTAATAGATGTTGAGTATGATATCCAACTTAACCTCATAAATGTTTGACTTCGTAAAATGCCAAATTAATTTCTGTCATATATGCTGGTAACACACATGTACAAACCAATGTCAATTTTCCTTCATATCATTCTGTGAAAAGCCATTTTCCTTCCAATAAAAATAAACCCTGTTTAAGTACTTTCGAAGAATACTAATATTTCGTTAACTTCGTGTCGAATAACCGACATGCTCAATTACAGTTGATAATAATGCCTACTAAGAGGGTTTAATTAGATGCTATCAATAGATAATCATGTCTAAAATCCAAGCTATTTTCTTTTATTCACCTCCACATGAAGAGAAGGGAAACGATCGATCATATAAAAGTCAGATATTTCTCAACTTCCGACATCAGCCAAGAGAAACTTTAAGTGTATACTTAGTTTCAGCCGCACAAAGAAAGTAGAGCTATGTTATATACAAGCTTCATTTTCACATGCATTCATTGCAACTAATGGTTCTGATCATTTACGATGCAGCAATAATTTTATTTTTTATATACATATCAAGAAACCTGTGATTTGATGGAGACGTTGTTACATCCTTTTAGTTACTTCCATAAACAACACGAATGATAAGTTATATGTATGTTATAACCAATGTCGGAGCAATGATTTAAAGTTTATGAATTCAAGATTGTAGTTCGTTTATGTTATTGAGTTCTAAATTAATCATAATTACATTATTTAATTAATTTCATAAGACAAATACATGATTTGGACCAAAACTACGTGATTCGGTCGAACTCGTATCCCGCTAGCTCCGCCGGGTTATAACATGATAACTACAGTTTCACGGGAATAGGGGGAGACTGATGGTCTAATATTTGCATACGTATACTTTCTAATGTATGACTTTGGTCTTTTTTGGTAAGAAAAAAAAAGTAACAAAAGTTGGTTAAAACTTATAACTAAGTTGAATGGTCGATTGAGGCCAACTTGTGAAGTAAAGCAAGTTGATCTCTTTTTTGTAGTGGCTACTGATCATAGACGTACCTCAACCAAGGAAGTAGTTATACATACTTGCATTTTTTAAAACGAAAAGAAAAAGGAAATGAAGGTAGTAAAAATGCATATTTAGTTTTAGAATCTACATAAAATCAGGGCATATTAGATCTATTTCCTAATGCTATATTCAATTAAAAGAAAATTCCTACACCGAACGTTGCAAAATAGTATTTTCATTTCATATTTAATAACAAGAAATATAATACGATGAACTATCCAATTTTCAACTAATTTTAGATAGAGTTTAAGTTTTAAGCACTAACCGGTGTAAATACTTTTTATACCCCAAGGTATCACTTATAAAATAATTAAAGATAACTTTATTTAATAAACCTAAATGGATAACCTATACAACTTGATATTATAGGTTAGAATTGCACTGATGGTGTATTACATTGTTGGTTATATATAATTTGAACTCTTTTAAATAAATCTTTGTTTATTTTCTGAATATAAAATTTACTAAAACTTACAAGTTACAAAGCACATAAAAAGTATTTCAGCTTCATAAGGTTTTAGTTAGTGTAGTCGCCGAAATGGTTTTACCTACGTCGCACTAAACAAGATACATAATAATCAATTTAGTAAACTTGGTAATATTTATGCATTGATAACTTTTAATGCGCATCTGAAGGAGGATAAGTATTTGTTATTCGTCATTACTTTCTTAAAAATCTGTAATATATATTTGAGCTTAGTGAAATAGGTACTTCTACTTGATTCAAGAAAACGTACGAAACAACGTACTACGAAAGTTAATGTATTGTTGATTTCCCGAAGCAAAAGCCAATAGAGCAAAGAGTGGCATAAGATCATGCACGTACCTTTCTTATGTTGATGTCCCGATGTGCAACAATATTGATTGATTTCTTAAAATTTTATTAAACTATCCGTGTAATTTAATTAACATCATATATTAGGTTGTTTGACTTATTTTTCATGTTACGAATTTACTTATTTACCCTTCTAATGTATACTATAGAGAAGTTATACAATGAAAAATCTAGTAAATTCAAGACAATTCATGCAAAGTAGAAATGAAAAGTGACATGTAAGTTCCCATGGTCCACAACTTAGTAACTTTCCAGGTTCCAACTTGAAAAAACAAACAGCAGCCAACAACTATAAATAGCAACCTACAATCTTCATATTTTCCCATCCTTAGTTACATGATCTCAACTCCATACACCCATTTATATAATTAACAATATTCTTTCCAAATTAAAGTACATTTTACTTCTCAAATGGCACCACATGGAGAGACTATTCCCAGTTCCAACAATATTCGAACAAAAAACCTAAGCAAACCCCCACGCCTCTCAAACGATAGCCTAAAAAGGACAATGTCCGATATCTCCTTCGATTGGATGAACAAAGAAGATACTATTGATGAGTCAAATCTACCTCCAATCTCCGAAGTAGAAAATGCAAAATGCGAGTGCTGTGGAATGAGTGAAGAATACACTTCCGAATACATTAATCGAGTTCGAAAAATGTATTCGGGTAAGTGGATATGTGGACTTTGTGCTGATGCAGTGAAAGAAGAAGCAGAAAAAAATGGAGGAAAGAATGAAGAAGCATTAAGTGTTCATATGAATGCTTGTAGTAAGTTTAATAAATTTGGTAGGGCTTATCCAGTTCTTTATCAAGCTGAGGCAATGAGAGAGATGTATAAGAAGAGCACTAAGGGAATAATGAGGGCCAAATCTATTAGTCCAAGGGATAGAATTATTCCAAAGAAGGGTGGAATTACAAGAACAAATAGTTGCATTCCTGCAATTACTAAAGAGATGAATGATCTTAATATTGCAACCTAGTTAATATTATGGATAAGCTTCGGAGTAAACACTTAATTAGGTTTTTTTAGGTTTGTTTCCCAAGTTTTTAACCTTTTCCTGATCATGTTATTAGCTTTTTAACGTCATGTTTACGGTCCAAGTTACTGATCTGACGTTTATTCACCCTCAACGGAGTTGTGCTATAATAAAGTTAAACTTGAACTGCTATTGATCTCAAGCCTTAATTATTTTGTAGTATGTCTTATCTGATTGTTTGTTTTTGAAGTGCTTTCATTTAGCCAAGGGAAAAAAGGACTCACAGTAATACGTGTATGTATCGCCTTTCCGCTGACTTTAGTAAATCCATTCCGCAGTTTGCCTACTTTTTGTGCATGTGCAGTTCAAGAAAGTTTTGTGCAATTTCAAAATTAATCGTCAAAAGGCAATCGTCATAAATTTTTGTTGCATCTTTCATGAGCTTGCATCACTGTTTTCTAATCATGTTTCATTTAAGCGACAAGAAAGGACAAAATGATGGCTGCTTCCTCTCCACCAATAGCTGAATATGAATGAAATCAAAGAAAATTCAAGTATGATCCTACCAAAAGACTGTAAGCAGTGGAGAACCCTGTTGTTAGAGTAACACATATATCGAGAAATTAGTTAGTAGTGAAATTCCTATATTGGTCAAGTGAAAGCTCTAATTAAAAAAGAAAGGGTATATGTTATGCTCTTTTGCATCTTTCCTTACCTTGCTTCACCGGTTTATAACCATGTTTCTTTTAGAACTTGAAAGGAAAGGACAAAATGAAGCTAATTGAATATATTCAGTATAAAAGAAGGATAGCCCGGTGCACTAAGCTCCCGTCATGTGCACCCGGACCACATGAATATATTCAAGTATGACACTAGCAAAAGACCATACGCAAGATCACAATGGTTAGAGTAACTAACCAAGATAGTTAGAGAGGTTCCTGTTATGTTGAAGTGAAAGATAGTTCACACGAATCAAACACATGGTTCATACCTAAAATTTACAATCATAGTTCAACATAAAGCAGTCGGAAGAGCAACGACGCCTCACAATTAAGAAGATGCGTAAAGCTCTGCTTTTGTCAGTTTTAACCGATAAACAGTACTTATCTTATAACGCAAAATCAGCTATCATGTACAACAGTACAAACTTTTACCCCTCAAAACCAGCCTTTAAATTGTTACCCCTAGTGATACTAGACTATTAGCCAGTTGTGATTATCTTCCTCTGCCCTTCTATGGAAAGAGTATTAAGTTCACATTCATAATAATCCCATATCCACTATCCCAATTAGATATATGTGACGATTTCAAGTAGCATAAGGCATCAAAGACATAGCATAAACTTCCTGAGTAGCAAGGAAAGCATAATAAACAAGTCTCACAAACCAAACTAGTCCAAAATGGTTCTTAGGGAGATATTTGAGGGTTCTTAGGTTGAGTTTACTGATCCCTCAAAAGCAGATCTAGGCAAAAGTATCTTAGACAAACGACCAGTTCACAAACATGAAACAGATGCAGTGAGGACTATCTTCTTCATTCATAACTTTCCACGCCACTGCTCTCTCATAAGAAATAGGTCTACTCATGCTTGACAAGCAAATGCCCCCTTGAAGACATGCAAAACCCTGTCAATGAATTATGGCAATATAGTTAGAACTGCTGCGATCGTGATATTCAATATCAAGGAAAGTTCAACATGACTAAGAAGCTACTGCTCACTTTTTCGTCTTAGAAAGATACGACTAATCAAGAGTCTTGATAAGAAGTCGTGACCTCACACGGCAGCAACTCTTACTGTTGCGCCAATGTTCCCCTTCACTAATTAATTTATTAGAGTGAGCATATTATATCTTGTGAATTTTTGCCGACCTTTTAAGAATTGGGTTTATTTCAGGTGTTACTGGATCAGTTTGACATGGTTACAATAAGCACACTGTAATCACATCTACAAGATCACCCAATCACTTCCTAGTTGCATGCATTTTTTTTTGAAGAACTAACCCAAATAGCCACCCACCCAACCGCTTAAACTAAAAAGAGCCGATGGAGGTATAATATATGCATAACTTATGTATTATATATGTGTAATTGTGTATAATTAATGTATAAACTATGTATACGGCTAAAAAAAGTAAACAACGAATATGGCCGGCTATTTGTGTAAAGATCCTCATAAAAGGAATAATTACCTGTTGCATTATCTGTGGGAACTCAGTGCAGAGGTTCTTCTTTCCGTGATCATCGAAAATTTTCTCCAAGGTAATATCTTGAAGTGCAACCAAGGTTGTCTCAAGCATGTCAAGACCAGCCTGATTTGCAAACGTGAAAACTGGCAAAGCCTGCATAATTATTGAACTTAAGAATTCAGTACTCAGAAGAACTAAACTTGCAACCAAAACGAATAATAAAAAGCTGTCAAAATCCCTAATTATGACAAATTGGAAAAAGTTTCTTCTAATTTGGCGGCAGAGGTCTGCACAGAGAGTCCCCAATAAGCAAAAGATTGATATGAGATTGACGTGAGAAAGTGCTGAAACCTTAGCAGAGCAGCAGATAATAGCATCCGAGTGATGCCATAGGCTTTTGAGGATTGATTCACTTCCTTCAGCAATCGATTTCAGAAGCTCCACGCCCAAAAAGCACCTTATGAAGCAAAAAATATAATTAAAAAATAATCAAGGGACATCTATGTCAAACTCCATAACTCAATCAGAGGCAGACAAATCAAAGAAAGAAATCAAGCTAAAGAAGAGGATCACACCCTTTTGTTAGAGGCAGGTAATCAATTTTTTTATATGACAAGAAAGATACATCAGAGTGAATGATGAAACAATTTCTGGAGTGTTCCTGTTTTAGGCACACATGCAAGTATATACAACAAACCTGTAACTTTGGCAGATCCAACGAGCTAATGTATGTGCTTCAGGAGTACCCAATGGCAGACGAAGACCTCCATGGGAACCCAAGTGAGACGGTGAAAGTGCTAATGCAACCCTCTGAACAGATGAGATAATGCTTCGGACATACTGTCGAGCCATTGAAGCAACATTTTCTTGCATGTGGCTTTCAAATGCAAATTGAAAAGCAATTGTCATGACAGATCTTGATGTGCCACCATTAGTGTGAAGGTCATTGCCCACTTTGTTTTCTGCTGGGCCAGTCTCGAGAGCAGAAGTAAGATCAAGGGTGCGGTTCGGACTGGAGGATTCCTGCACAAAGTTCCATATTAGCAACATGGAGGGGATAAGAAACCTCTAAAAGAAAAAGTGCTAATGAGAGAATACAAATGCTAACCTTTCCAGATTCGAGAGAAATAATGCGAAACCCAGACGGGAGCAATGGTGCATCATCAGCAAACGAGGCATCAATAGGAGCAAATATGAGTTCGGCGGAGGTTCCAACAGCATTTTCATCCATTCCACTGCATAGCTGTCAAAAAGCATGTAAAGTGACTATTACCACAAGTATCAGAGACGCAAGAAAAAAGCAATACGTGAGCAGAAAAGATTGCAGCCTGCTCAGAAACAGTGAAACACCCAAGTCTCATTGGAAACAAATTCCACAGTATCTGTTTCCAGATTCCTATTTTAGCAGGTGAGCAGGGAAATCAAAAGAGTGGTTATAAACCATGTTAAGAGTCAACAGATGCCCACAATACTCAGTTTTCTATCTCAGAATTGACCAATATGAGTCCAGTTAAATAGTCATGGTATGCTAATATAAGTGCTAGGGAGTCATCGGACACAATGCAAGAAAGTGAAACATTAGATGACCATGCATAATGACTTTTGTCAAATAAGATGGGAGATCTATTATCCAAAACGGATTAATCATGGTTCTAGATAACTTTTCAAAGCCTGCGAAATAACTAAGACGCTCCAAAACAAATATGCTAAGCAGCACGCGCATTGATTAAAGTTGTGCTCTTTCCATACTACATAATATACTTAAAAATTCTATCTTTTCCATGCTAAAAGTTTCTTTTTTGCCTTTGCTTGTTGATGTAATGCCATGTTCCACACATCAGAAAAATCTTTCAATTCAAGGAATGACATTCTCATATTCTGCAATTAAAGTAGACACAAGATATAGAAACATTGTCTTCAAATAAATAATTTTTGATAAAATTAGATTTCATTTTATATGGCACCAGAAAGGTTGAAAATATGGACAGCACAAGGACTAGATTTACATGGGCAGAAATAAAACGTACTTGCAACAGAAACATATCTCTCGGCATTATAGTATCCTCAGGAGAATGGCCAACTCCTTCCAACTTAATGACCTCCAGCAACTACTAAGCAAAAAAGGAGCACATCATCAGAAACTAAGACAAGAAATCACAAGAAAATCTCCAAGTAAGAAAGACTGGAACAGTTTTAGGCATGCAAAACAATGTAAGATTAAATAAATCTACTAAGCTTGCCTCTTCATGCTCAACAGTATGCGCCAGTGGAAGTATCACTTGACCCCCAAAGTTACCAACTCGAGCCCCAGGAAGGCAGCAGGGACCGACTTTGATGGCTGCAGCAGAGTAAGCATCAATATTGTTGTCTGCCCATTCAGATCGATGCTCCCGCAGAAACCTCAGAAGTATAGCAGGAGGCACATTCTGGACAATAAAAACAAGAAACCTTTATTTATCCACTTACACAAACAGGAAACCTGCAATCAAATTTTACAGGCTTCAAAGTATTGAGTGAAGTGAACAGACCTGTAGAAGCATCGACGCTTTTGCACACATAACTGCATTGCTCAAAGATGAAAATCCATTCGCAAAAGAAAGGTTTAAGCCCATCAATTTGTCAGGAGAAGAGTTCACAAGGATGGTAATATCATCCATTCCATCACTACCGAGCATTGACCAACCCTCATCAGTCAAACCATTCAGAGCCTCATTGAAGCCTCTGCCAAAATAATTGATTTTAATTACTTAAAAAACTATAGAACACTGAAAGAGCATCCATCAAAAAGAGGATTTCCAAACCTGCTCAACCTCTGGCTTAATGCGCGTAGAGCTGCTGGTCGTCTTCCCCAGTTAGTGACATTAGTCTGTGAAACCTCTTGTGCAATCTGTCTGAGGTATCGTAGAGCCTGCGAAGAGGATGCGATTGAGTGTCCAGAATGCAAATATTACTCTCCAATCCATCATGTGGTATTAACCAATTTGAAAAAAAATTCTTACTGCCACTGTCGTCTTCTGAGCTAGCACTGCTGATGACTCATAAAGTGGGCGCAACACTTCTGGCACACTCCATGCCTAACAGTAATAATATCGTCAACCATAACAGCGAAAGAGTAGGCAGAGTGAAACAGAGCAGGAAATAATGGACTACAACTTTACCTCTAAATTCATATGATCGACAATGTGGATAATTGAACCACCGCCCTCACAAGGTCTAATCAGGTATCCACTAGGTAGGATTTCTGCTCTCACAAAATTCTGAACTGGTGGCATACTAGGACCATTTTGAGTATTTCCAAGTGACCTTTCACACACCTAGGCATTTTATCAAATGAGACATGTTAGTTAACGCTGCATGTGAATAAATGTAAAGAAAGTGAAGGTGCAACTGGAGAAAATTCTCAAGCATTCTATGATATTCATCAGCCGCTAATTTATACCAACATGGATTGCTACTTCCTCCGACACATTTCAGTGACATTGGAGAAATTTACACATTGTCCAGAGACTTCGCAAGTTATAATTTTTGATATTAGAAGAGTACTAACTAGACAAAATAAATCCTTACCACGAGACTGCCATCATCCATAACAGTTGTATACCGCAACAGCCAGAAGTCACGGGCAGGTGCCAGCGTCGTTGGTGCATAAAGCTAAAAATAAAATATTTTATAAGTTCAAGAAGGTATAGAGAGAATGAATACACAAACACGAGAAGTAACATTACAGTAAACTACCTGCATATAAAGAAGTTCAATGGTTCCACCATTGGCAGTAGGCAGCACATTGAGAGCATCAACGGCCCGGCAGTCTCGAAACCAAGAGGGGCGATCCTTAAGGATTTCAGCAACCTGGGGAGATCTCACAGAATTAATTTCACGTTAGAGTGCCAGAAATATAAATTTAGAAATAGATGATCAGCTTACCCTCGTTGGCTCTAGACCAACCAGGCCACAGGCTCGTGCTGCCACGCCAGTGCAACCATGAGAAATAGCAATGATTCCAATGGAATCCGGACCAGGCTGTTCATTTCAACAGAGAGATCATTAGATAGAGTTAAATCAGTACTGAGAATTTGGACCAGAAATAATATGGCTACAGAAAGAAGGAAAAAAAGGAGACATGAAAATGTGGCATGATACACTAATGTCCTCACGGTTTCTGAATGATTGGTATTGACCAATCAATAAGCCCAAGGGAGGACAACTTTTCTATAAATATGAGCCTGAGATCCGACACTAATGCACCAAAATGTAGTAGTGAGAATATCCATCCCCAGACTGTAAGATTATGGCATTTTATAACTCTTTATAAGTTAATTATGGTATAACTTATATTAATCTCCGGCATGAGAAGATATGTATGATAATTGAAAATATAAAAAACCTGATCATAATGATGGCTGTTAATAATACTCTTTATATTGTTTTAACATATTATGGGATCTGTAAGAGGTTCGCTGCTTAGTGCATAACTTTAAAAAATATGATTGGTTTTAATTACATAAAAAGTTGTAAGCTAATAATAACCTTGGCCTATTTCCATACCTAACTCCAATTTAACATTAAGTTTATTATCTATCTTATGTACTAAAACTAAAATAGACATAAATTTTTCACAATTAATTACTAATTTTATCAAATAAAACACATTTCTAAGAAAACCATAGGAAAAAAGAGGAGAACAAGCAAGAGATGGTTAGTTAAACAGATAATATTACAAAGGAGATTTTCCATTTTAAGCTCTTATGCCAGTATAGTTAATGCATGTATTGCTGCTATTCAATTTCACAAAGGGTTGGAGCTAGTAGCCCGTGTATGGGTTCGGCTGAACCCGGTAACTTTTGTTCTAATAGTGTAATTGTATTAAGAAATTCATTAAATAAGAAAAAATATTAAGTTTAGAACCCAGTTATCGAAGTTATCGAAACTTAAAGTTGTCATTCTAAAATTCAGAACCCATAAAATTGAAATCATGGCTCCGCCTTTGATTTCACATTGGCTTATGTTAAAATAATCTAATCTCTCCGTTTCAATTTATGTGGACCAATGAGAGTTAAACTGGCTAATTTTTTGTGTGAATTATGCCACAGGATTTCAAAATTTTTGAATTAAAATTTACATATTCAAAAAACTATAAAGAAAGTATTATAAGTTACAATAGTTAACAATTCAAAATATTCAAAAATATTTTCAATAAACGTGGCCAAAGAAAGTCTTGTTTGACTCACCTAATAGTAATAGATTCACATAAATTGAAATAGATGGAGTACGACTTAAAGCACAATTAATCTACAATAACAAGAAAGTGACAACCAAACCATTGAATATTAATACAAAATTAGAAGAATTCAGCACTATCAAGCCGCCTAATAGATAATTAGAGGTAATCATCCATAAGATGAGATTAGTATGCTATATGCTAGAAAACAAACTGTTTTATATCATGTTAAAATAAAACGTTTTTACATGTTCTATGACACTAACTGTGTATCCAAGTTAAAACTCTAATTTATTTTAAAATACCTTCATTCCAGGCATTTGGACCCACTCAACAGCAGTTCCAGTAGCCTTTGAAAGAAACTCTGTTAAAGTTTCTTCTGCAATGGACAAAAGCCTGGAAAAGCACACAAAAACAAGGAAAATGGTCACAAACTCACAAACCACGATGTTTACAAGAAAAGGATCCAACAACTGTAATCCCACTCACTAACCCTGCAGGGCTAGCATCCCTTGGCGGATGCTGAGATGTCAAGTGGTGTTGACCACTCGTCACCACTGATTCACAACTCGTATCTTTTGTTGCAAGCGTTGTCTGCATTTACAGAAAGAAAAGAAAAAACAAGCCTTATTATCTTGATGATAAGGAACAAAAATGGTTTTACAGATATGGGGGGGGGGGGAATT
>AWOL01S0011771.1:219870-247406 GCA_000715115.1 Nicotiana otophora
GGGGGGGGGGGGGAATTCTTACACTGTGAGTTTGCCTGCGAAAGTATCCATTTTCATACACGAGTTGAGAAACTTGCTTCTGTAATCTGTCATTCTCCTCCATTAATAGCTTGTTCATTGCCGTCAGCTTCCTATTCACAGCTTGTAGCCGTGAGGCCTCTTTCCTCTGTTTCTCTCTGCATCTACATTTATCCAAAATTGAAAAAAGAACAAAAATTTATGTCATTCACACATAATTAGTAGGAATAGAAAAAGGAGACAATAGAATGGGATAATAAATGAAAATGGAAGTGCATATTGTTGAACAAAGAAAAAACATAGAGAAAATAGCTAGGAACTCGAAAAATGTAATTTAGGAAATAAAGGGGGTAAGATTTAACAAGAGAATATATAGAAAATTGTACAAGTAGTACCTTCGATTCTGGAACCAGACTTTGATTTGTTTAGGTTCAATATTGGAGAGAATAGGACATTCACGGATAAGTTGCTGACGGCGCATGGAAGTAGGTTTAGGGCAATCATGATAAAGCCTCTCAAGTGCTTCAACCTGCTCAGGTGTATACCGGACATATTTTCCGTTATCCAATACTGACGACGTCTTACCATCCTTGCAGGAAGCCATTGCTTGATTTACAAATATGCCCTTTAAAATTTTACAAGTTCTCAATAAACAAGCACAGGACTTACTTACTCTGCTTCAAGCACTTGAGACTTTTAGCATTATTCTTGTCTTTTCTTTGTTTGGAGCTCTGAACAAAATGAGAATGTCTGTGATATGGAGTTGGATATGACCTTTTCTTGGTAATACTAAAAGAGAGAATGATTCTCAAAATGCAAGAAAACCAATTACCAAAATGAAACGGCACTATATATCCTTGGCGTCAAGCACTAGACAACTTGTTGTATCTTTCGATTTCAGAGCTTCCAATAAACTAAAAATATACTACTCCACTTATCTTTCACCATTACCAAAAAAACCTAAGTCCCCTTGTATTTTTCCTTAAAACTACTACTAATGATTCTCCATTATTCCTTTAGAAATTTCCAAGCTTCTTTTTCCTTTCCCTTAATACAACCAAAACAGCAACCTTTGGATCTTGAAACAAGATAACAAGAACTGGGATATTTACTAAAATATCCAAACTTTAGGCCTCAGAAGAAGAAACAGATAGACCAAGAAACAGATCTTCATGGCTATGAATTAGTTTCCAGCTGAGAACTTTAGTACCCAAACTTTGTAACAGCAGCATCTTTAATTAAAGGGTTTGAACAAAAAAGCAAACCAACCTCAGCAGCCCCCCTACCAAATTTTCAAAGTACGGACGCCATGAAAGACAGCAGCGGAAGATCTAGTAGGCATGATGATATTATCAGAGAGCGGATCTTGAATTGAATACAGTGAATGAAATTGAGGGGTGAAAAAGTAAAGGTATAAACCCAGGATTTGAGAGCGACTAAGAGAGAGAAATAAGGCTTTTATTTGGATTTGGGAAAGTGGTTTTAGAGGTATCCTCTAACTATATACTACGCAGTAGCAATGGGGTATATCAGTGGTCCGTCTGTCAACTTCTTTCGGCTTTAGGACAGTGTGGGGAGCGGATATTCTTGGCTTCTTTTTACTCTCTCTTCTCAGGCCAATCACCCTACGCCTACTACTACACTAGTACTATTCTGCTGACCGCTGTTCCTCTCACCACATTTGGCATACTTCTGATTAAGACGTTGTTATGACTATTATGCCCTTTATTTACTTTCATACAAAATAAATTAACTTTCCCTCTGAATGAATTTCTTGGATTAAGAGATATTACAAAATCATAATTCTAGTAAAAAAAGAATCCGGACATGTTGCTTTATGTAACTTTTATTGATTTTGGTGGTAAATTCTCAAGATTCTAAAATGAAATTTCCATATTATTTTTTAGAAATTATTTGGAAAAGTAGAAAGTCTTTAATAAGTCTTAATCAATAGTACATAAAATTACAAAACACAGGAAAAGCTTTAGGAAACTCGAAAAAAGATAAAGAAACGGGATATTTGGTGTTACAGTTCACTACAAATGTTATTTTAATTATATGATTATTTTTGCTAAAAATCTGTAAAAAACATTACTATATGAAATTTTTATAAATTATTTTTTTTCTATTCAAATTATAAATGATACTGAAAATTATTCTTTGTAAAGAAACTTGCATGGGATTGCATGAAAACAATAGAAAACGTGGTAAAATGATAAGTTATCAAAATTTAGCAAAAGATTATTAATCTAAAAAGAAAAGGGCTTCCCAAAGCTAAGAAAAGGTCAACAGAAAAAGAAATTTAAAAATCTAGTTATGAAAAGATAAAAGGGCAAATGAGGGAAAGGAGAGTAAGATATGGAAAGGAGAGAAAAGGAGAGGCATGGGAAGTATGCGTGGGTCACAGAGGACAACATGATGAGTGTTTTTGCATGCGCCTCTGATTCTCTGACTCTCTCTCCATTTATTAATTACTCTATTTCTTCTGTTTCTTTCTAAGCCGAGATACACTACTTTATACTACTACTCTTTCGTATTTGTACATTATACTTCTACGTTGTACCAGGTACAATAACCAGCTTTTCTACTAAGTATATACGAATTTAGTAGTGCTGGCCTGTAAGTCACTCTGCATACGACATAAAAGTGACAGAAGTTACGTGATATGACAAGAATCATGTCACAACAACACATATGACTCCCTATGACTTACATGACAAATAAGATGGCGACGAGTTGGTGGATCGGGGTCGTGCGTCCTCGTTTGCAAACCCTCTCTTCCTATGTCAAATTGCTTTAAATATAAATGTGTTATCTTTTTTTTTCTTCTTTTTCACCCTGTATTTGATATTCATATTGGGTCCGACTAAATCTGAATTCGCCCCGAAAAATCCCACGTTGGGGGTAAAGCACTCCCTAACAAAAGCGACTCCATACTCAGGAACTCGAATCCGAGACCTCTGGTTAAGAATGAAGGAGTATTAACCACTTCACCGCCGCCCTTATTTGTTAATGTGTTATCATTTGTGCGGTTCAAATGGGATAAATGTTTAATTAGTTTGATCAATTGTGACAAGAGTAGGTTGCTCTAATGGTGAACACCCTCTACTTCCAACCAAGAGGTTGTGAGTTCGAGTCACCCCAAGAGCAAGGTGCGAAATTTTTGGAGGGAGGAAGCTGAGGGTTTATCGAAAATAACCCAGACCCCTTGTAGTTTGATCAATTTTGAATTTTGGTTCGAATAAGACTAATATATTCTTACAAAATAAATGTTTAATTCATCTCATAATTAATTTGATTTAATTGATGAATACTCGTAATCCATCTAACGGTTGTAAGAAAAGAAAAGAACATTTTCAAAAGAATAAGTTATCACTATATTCTATTTAACTGAAAATGAAACTGGACAAATGAAACAAATTTGGAGTGATTTTCAACCATGGGTGGCTCCACTATAAGTCCACTAAAGTAATAGAAGGGGCCCATTTTTTTCTTAAAGATATATTTTATATGTATTATTAAAATAAATGAGTGTGTATTTAAATTTAAAAAGAATTTTTGGAGCGAAAGTACAATTACTTTCATGTGAGGATCGTTGTAATAATTAAATAATGAAATAATTTTTAATGAATTGTTTCCTTACATGGTAGGGTAACTATTTTTTTGCCTCATTTATATCCTAATAACTAATACGGACCCATATTATTATTTATATATTTACTTTTTTCATTTTCTCTTTTACTATTTTTATTCTCAACATTGAAAAGTCTCTCAATCGTCAACTTACCGTGGCTTACAATTGTCTTCGTCAAAGCAATACGACAAGCAATGATTATATTGAAGCAATGCAACACTTTTCAATATTATTATAACAACTTATCATAAAAATGACTCATGACACTAAAAGAATGACTATGGAGCGACTCTAAGAGTTCAAAGAAAAGACCATAACAATTAATTTAACTCCTTGCCCACGTGAACAAATACGGGCCTCACCAAGAACTATCAACCTGTACGCTCTAACTAACGAAATACTCGTATGTGTCAACTGTTGTCTCTGTAAAAACAAATAGCGGGGAATGAGTCGCTAGCTCAATGAGTAATAACACTTAACCACAACTGTTTTATTGTGGACAAGTTAGAAAATATGCTAGTATATTAAATAGAAAATATCATAAGAATGCCCTTTCAGAAACAATAAACAATAATCAGTCTCATCATATTTTTCGTGTAATATAATTCAATTGACAATTCAGTAATAAGCTCGGTAAATACTGTGTAATATCAATATTCATGTTTGGGAGGTTTTCAAGGAAGGATCATGTAATCTATATCACTGTGTGGACCCCTTCGTGAAAGGAGTCAAATATAACTGTAGGTCCTTACTTGAGGGAAAATTATAACTGTATGCTAGTTTTATTTTCCCACTAGCGAGGGCTATAACTGTAATCGGTAATCTGTAAATACAAGGTGCACTAGGTCTAACAAATGCGTCGTTAGCTACAAGATCCTTCAAAGTCTTCTCCCATTTATACTTTTCTTTGTAAACAGTAAATATTCACATTAAAGCATTTTCAAAATAGCACAAGGCATTTCAATTCTTATCAAATCATGTAATTCAATTTTGGTAACGGTAATCATGTCTCAAATAACAGTAAAACGTGTCTAATAATAGTGAAAATATTTTAAATAATTGTAAATATCTCAAGTAAATTGTTCGGCACCATATCAAGTAAAGTACTCGTCTCACATGCAATTTCAAATATTCCGTAACACGTTTTATTTTCAAAATAAGGTATAAACCATGCAGGTTATGAAAACACAAATTGCGGTAAGTGTAACTAGGGGTGTTCGTCGGTCGGTACGGTACGATATTTAGATATTGTGGTTCGGTATTTTCAGTATTCGATTTCTTAAAATGCAATACCAATACCGTACCTAATTAAATTCGGTATGGTTCGATTTTTCTCCTTTCGGTTTCGGTTTATTTGGTTTGGTAACTTCGATTTATTCAGTTTTAATACTAACTAGTGCATAGAGTCATAAAATATAATATTCTAAATTAAAGTACTCAAAAGTACAAAACTAAAAATATTTGTTGACAAAAGATTTGTCCGAAACTAACAAATATCAACCTAGAGAGAGAAAATTGTACATAAAAGAATAAATTTGATCATTAGAGATATCTTGTTACTTGCTTAGAGTTAACTGATGAACTTAGAAAATAAAGAAAAGTAAAAATTTAGATTTTTATATTTATGTTATAATTAATAATATGTGTATTGTGTAATACAACATATATTTCGGTACGGTATTAGTATTTCGGTATTTTATTTTAAAATACCAAATATCATACCTAATACCAATATTTTTTTAAAACTTAAACCAAATACCATACCAAATACCAAAATATCGAATACCAAATACCAAAATTTTTGATTTTGGTACGGTAATTTGGTATTTATCAAATTTTGCACAACCCTAAGTGTAACGACCCGACTTGTCATTTTGAACATTTACGCTTATTCCAACTATTTAAAGTCTTGAATAGTTTCATATGATGTATTATGACGGGTGTGAATCGTCGTTTTTGATTTTCAGGTGTTTCGGGATTAGTTCGGAAGAATGAATTTCATGTTAGAAGCTTAAATGAAAAGGCCGGAATTTGACTTTTGTGTAAACGACTCCGGAATAGAGTTTTGATAGTTTCAATAGCTTCGTATGGTGATTTTGTACTTAGGAGTGTGTATGGATATTTATCTTGAAGTCTGTAGTTGAATTTGGCTTGAAATGGCTAAAGTAAGAAATTGAAGGTTTGGAAGTTTGACCGAGAATTAACTTTATTGATATCGGGGTCAAAATCCGATTCCGAAAATTGGAACAACTCCATTATATCATTTATGAATCGTGTACAAAATTTGAAGTAATTCCGGGTTGATTTGACACGTTTCGGCACAAGATATAGAATTTGAAAATTTGGAAATTTATAAGTTCGATTCAAGGTGCAATTTATAATTTCAATGTTGTTTGATATAATTTGAGACCTCGAATAAGTCTGTGTTATGTTACTGAACTTATTGTTATATTCAGACGAGGACCCGAGTGACTCGGGTGAGTTTCGGACGGGGTTCAGATTGATTGAAACCTTGTTGAAGCTGCTGGAATTTGGGGTTGCTAGTGCAACTGCTTATGCGGAAGCTTGGTCGCAGAAGCGACTCCATAGAAGCGAGCAACCCATCGCAGAAGCAGACTGGGCACTGCTGGCCAGGAGCCGCAGATGCGGAGGAACATGCGTAGAAGCACGACCGCAGATGCGGTCCTTGGCATCGCAAAAGCGATCACTTCTGGCCAAGGCTGTCTCGCAGAAGCGATGGTCGCAAATGCGACCTACTGTCCATAAATGCGGAAACACTGGGCATAATGCCTTATATTCGAGGGGTTCAACATTTTGCCCATTTTTCGAATTTTGGAGCTCGGTTTAGGCGACCTTGAAGAGGAATTTCACCACACAACTTGGGGTAAGTGTTCTTGACTCCCTTGTGATTATATTTCATAAATTAATCTTCATTTTCGGCGTTAGATTATTGATTTTTCAAGAGAAATCGGAGGATTTTTTTAAAATTCCATAAAATAAATTTTCGAGTTTTGAACATCGATTCAGAGTAAGATTTGAGTAAAATTAGTATGGTTGGACTCGTAATTGTCGACTTTTCAAGTTGAGTTGGGAATTTTTATAAATTGTTAAATTGTAAGCATTATAGCGTATTTTGATTCATTTGCATGTTGTTTGACTAGTTTCAGATCGTTTGGCATAGAATTGAGGAGATAGGAAGGTATTCAGAGGTTGATACGCGCGGAATGGATTTTTTCGGAGTATTGTTTAGCTTGCTCGGATTTGATTCAGCTTGTTCGAGGTAAGTAATACTTCTAAACTTGGAGCTGAGGGTATGAACCATGATTATACGTGTTACATGATTTTTTTTGGAGGTGACGCACATACTAGGTGACGGGCATGTGGGCGTGCACCGTAGAAATTGAGACTCAATCAATTTCGTAGAGCTGTGTAGTCAATAACTTGTATTTTCCATGTGTTAGAGAAACTGAGCAGTGACTCATGTTTGAAATCATGCTTAGGCAAATGTTGGTATTATTGGGACCCACTGAGGTCATTTTTGCTGTCGAATTATATGTTTAAATTATAATTTCGTACTTAGTCATGTTCATTTGCATATCATATCTCAGTCTCTGTTGCTATTTATTAATATATCATATCATAATTTTGGGCTTGTTTCATGACATTGTGAGCCTGAGAGACTGGAGAGATTTATGACTGAGTGAGGCCGAGGGCCTGATAGTGAGTGATGTTTATAGGATCGAACTGCACGCCGCAGGATGTTTTATTGATTTATACCTGGATTTGGCTCATTATAGCGCTTGGGCTGAAGGAGCCCCTCCGGTGTCTGCACACCCACAATGAGTGCAATTAATATTATATTGAGGGATGGATCTTCTCTAGCATGGGTCTTGCCTAATTATTTATATTGAGGGATGGATCTTCCCTGGACTGAATTGGCCCTGTACAGTACTAAGTGACTAAATGTCAATTATTATATATATATTTGGGATGGATCTTCCTTGGGCTGGATTGGCCATATACAGTACTGAGTGACTTTGCGCGAGTTGTCATTTTTATTTGGGCTGGATTTTTCATGTACAGTGCCGAGTGACTAAGTGTGCTGAGTATTGAGCATGATGAGTGAAAATACGAGACAATGAGATTTAGCACTCTGAGAGTGTGAGTACATGAGTTCATCATTTTGAGACGCATTGAATTTGACATGCGTACTTGAGATAAAGGCATAGAGATGCACTTCCTCATGCTGCCCGATTTTGCTGACATTCATGATTTCACCTGTTTAATGACATGTAGTCATAGAGATGTATTTTCCTCATGCTATCTGAAAATAAAATATCTTGTTTATTGTTGAGAGGTTTTGGGGAAAATCACAATTTTCAAACTTATTCATATGCTTTTGGTGTTTTCGGCGAAAGATTTGGGATCTACTGTTATACTTGAAAAACATGCCTATCTTTCCGTAACTGTGAACGAGTTGAGCATCTTACCTCCGAGTTATTCTCATGTATCATTTTATTATTATTGTTATGATTGTTGCTGGTTATTGGAGTTGGACTCTGACCCTTGTCCCAGCTCGTTACTACTTTCAACACAAGGTTTGAGTACATGGGGTCGGTTTTACCCATACTACACTTCTGCACCTTGCGTGCAGATGTTGGATGCTGATGTAGCTGAGTACAGCGGGAGCTGGATCTGAAGATGCATGCGTGTTCCGGTCATAACTGCCTCTTGATCTTGGTAGATTTAGAATTTTAATCTGTTCATGTATAGTTCAAACAGATGATGTACTTTATTTCATACCAGCTTTGTAATTTCTAAATCTTAGAAGCTGATGATTTGTATTACCAATCCTTGGGGAGTTGTATAAAAATTTAGTTATCTCATCTTTGATTCACGTCAGTGTTATTATATTATGTTATTTTATTAATTGGCTTACCTAGCGGGTTGGGTTAGGTACCATCACGACAGTGTGGATTTTGGATCGTGACAAGTTGGTATCAGAGCTCTAGGTTCATAGGTTCTACAAGTCATGAGCAAGTGCCTAGTAGAGTCTTGTGGATCGGTATGATGACATCCATACCTATCTTCGAGATGCTACAAGGCATTTAGGATAAATCTCCCATCTTTCTTTCCTTATCGTGCGACATTGATTTAACTTGAAGCGTAACTCTTTGAATTCCTTCCACACATTCGTATGAGCATGTGAGCGCTCAGTATCATTTGTGCATCGCTGGATTGTTATTCCATGAACGAGGTTCGACATGTGTATTCTGTGTTTTGGTGATGGGCCAGTCTGGAGGACTTGAGGCAAGGTGCAACTTAGGCTTAGTAGCTTCAGTTGTGGGAACTTGTTCATTTGGACTCATATGTCCGGTAGTGTCCCTATGAGTGAAATTTGTGGCTAGCGGTTGAATGGCTATATGATAATTATGATGTGACTGCGGGATGTGTTAAGATAGTTAGAATGTGACGAGAAGTGTTTCCTTGAGATGTAAAAAGGGCCATTGGGTGCTTGACTTCCGTTTTGATGTGACGTACGATCTCGAGTTGTGAGTGTGTTGAAGGATCTGTCATGCGGTTTAATTGTGGAGCGAAGTAGATTTACATGTCATGTTGATGAGTTCAAACTCAGAGAGATTTAGTGATTGCTTAGTAATTGTGGCTGTGAAAAGGTATAACAAGATGTCAATTTGAGACTAAGCATATGGGCTATCTCCTACGGAATAATCTACGTAGGTGTGTTCCTTATAATATTGAGTGGAGAGTTTCGTTTCTACCAGCGGGGGTGTATGTGTTGAGATTTGAATGTGAATCTGGTTGAGAAAGTTGACTTGACTGTCAAGAGAATGAATGCGAGCTTAGCGGATGATTGAGGTATTTTATGGTTGGTGTTGCATGAGCTTGAGAAGAATTTTTGTTGAAATGACCGCGGTATTATGGCAGTAATAGAGGCTAAGCAGGTGGGTTATCTCCTGCGGAATAATCTACGTAGATGTGTTCCTTATAATGTTGAGTGAAGAGTTTCTTTTCTACCAGCGGGGTGTATGTGTTGAGATTTGAATTTGAATCTGGTTGAGAAAGTTGACTTGACTGTCAAGAGAATGAGTGCGAGCCTAGCGGATGATTGAGGTATTTTATGGTTGGTGTTGCATGAGCTTGAGAAGAATTTTTGTTGAACTGACCGCGGTATTATGGCAGTAATAGAGGCTAAGCAGGTGGGTTATCTCATGCGGAATAATCTACGTAGGTGTGTTCCTTATAATGTTAAGTGGAGAGTTTCTTTTCTACCAGCGGGGTGTATGTGTTGAGATTTGAATGTGAATTTGGTTGAGAAAGTTGACTTGACTGTCAAGAGAATGAATGCGAGCTTAGCGGATGATTGAGGTATTTTATGGTTGGTGTTGCATGAGCTTGAGAAGAATTTTCGTTAAACTGACCGCGGTATTATGGCAGTAATAGAGTATGGGTATTGTGAGTTATCGACCATTTTAATCTATGGCTTTAAGCCAAGTGGGGGAGCCTGCTATTGACAATTCAATTTCATGGTTATATATTAAATTTTAATTTTGGTCTGAGGCATACTTTTGGGTTAGTTATGACTTGCAGAGGTTGAGATCGAGGATGACTCGAGTAAGAAAATTTCTGGATGCGGGTTATATTGCACTTTATGAGTATATCAAAATCATAGGGATGAGCGAGTTGTTATTTGTGAAGGATATAGTGCGCACGAAGTATGAATTTGATCGGTTGTGTTAAGACAAAGATTACCTCTTTGAGTGTTGTTGTGCTAATGGGGCACATGTCTTTCTGCCCGTTTGGGCGGAGCAATTTAGATTTGAGTAGAGTGGATGACTCTCGAGAAGGTTCTAATGGGTTCGAGATTTAAATATAGCAATCGAGATTTTTTTTTCCGGATTTGTGTATGGATAGAATCTGAGATTTACATTTGATGGTGCCGGGACTTGCGGTAATTCTATATGACTATGGATTCTACATTCCAGTATAAGAAAGATAAAAGAATAATTTTAAGTTCATATAAGCTCTTTTCAAAGTGGATGTCTCGGTTGTGGTATTTATGAGGGGTAATTATGATGTGGTAAGGCTTTACACATGTTTTGGTGGCAATATTCTTGGGTTTGGTGACCTGTGTGGCTTGGTCGAGTTAGAGGAATTCGGTTCTGATAGCTTGGTTATGTGCAAATGGATTTCAAAATGTTCTTGATGGTTTTTACCATGGTTTGAGCTGGATATTGTCTACCGGTGTGGGGAACATGTTGTGTATTATGATTTTCTCTTTGAAAGAAGCAAGAGGAAGGTTTCTAACTAACCAGGTATGTAATTTGCTGGTGACTCAGAGTTGATAATGAAATTCTCGTGCTTTTCACATGATGGCATGATAGATGTGTTATGCGGGGTTAAGATTTACATGTACAAGATGGCAGTTTAGTCTTGAAGGGAAAGTCACGAATTTTGAACAGAATGGTCAGTTTCAAATATTTAGATGAATGCTATAACTTCTCGGTAACTCCTGAGAAGGGTGCATATTTCATAAGGCGCATTGTGTTTTAACTTACGAATGTTCATCGGTATTGCAGTACTCACATGGTTGATAGACTGTTGGTATTCAAATTTTTGATATGTGGCAGAGAAGAATTATAGAAGTATTCCTAGTGGGATGATCGTGCATGAAAGATGCGTTAGTTATTGAGTACTGGAGTTGGGACCAGTTATGGTGATTCATGTGTTCTATGAATTTGGAGACTGGGGGTTCTCAGAACATATTGTTTTAGGGTTGGGGCCTGTTTGAGGTGAGTATTTTATTTAAACTCAGTGGAAGCACTAGTTGCGTTAATTATTTATGATAGCTACGCGCTACGAGTGCGTAGATATGTGAGGTTTAAGCCCATGTGCGGGCGTCAGGGCAAGTATTCATACTCGAAAAAATTCTTAGGCTATGATATGCTTAGAGTTGACTATTAAGCTTAAAGTGATAACGTTTTCGTATTTGTATCCTTTGTTGAGAACTATCTGAGCCATACTTGAGGTTACAAAAAAGGCTAAATCCCTGAATAAACTTGGTAGTTACTAATTATGCGATAACGTGTCGATTTGAGTTGTGATAGCATACTTTGCACATGGCTACACTATGGCGTGTTATTTATACCAATCCAGGAGTGTGAGAATCTTACTTTATTATCATATATATGTGTACTTGTTTAATTGTTCCTGTATGATATGCTTGGACTGGAGGCATGTGACCATGCTAGGCGATTTATATTATTAGCACGTAAGTTGTCCGTGCGAATCCATACATTTATATTATTAGCACGTGAGTTATCCGTGTGGATCCATATACTGATATCATTGGCAGGTGAGTTGTCCGTTTCAAACGTGAGTTGTCCGTGCAGTGTGTGGAAACTATATTTCCTTGATCATTTATCTGATTTAATTGTCTATCCTTTCCTCCACATGTTATGATATTATTGAGCGGGGTATTTAAGGAATTGAGCACATGCACCTACAATTATTCTTTTCACGATTTTTTGAGGGTGATTGTAAATATTGGGTTGTGTTGGGGTTGCATGTTTGAAGAGATAAGGTCATTGGACCTAGAATGGTTACTATCAGGTTTGATTACGACGTGCTTGGAAGAATAATTGTAGAAACCGGCTTGGATAATTGGCTATGGTACTTGTTGAACGAGGGAAAGCTCCCTGACTTGTTGATATGATAAGTGCTTATGAGATTCCGCGTGTTTTTTTTTATTATCAGCAGTGTATAAAGGTTTTGGAACGAAGTTTATTTGATATGGGGTTCAATACTGGTACCGGGTTGGTTTGAGTTGTTACTGTGAACGGGAATGGTGCTGCGAGTATGCGAGTTGTGTGGTATGTTATGCTAGTTGTGTGGTATATATACTCAAATATTCATAGCAAGAACTTCCTGATCACTGTAGCTGCTCAAAACAAACCCGATTCCGATAATAAACCTCATATCAAACAAAACATCGTTCATAACCTTCGCACACTGTCGACGATGAAAGAAACACGCAGAAACTCATAACCGCTCATCAGATCAACAAGTCATGGAGCTTTCTCTCCTTCGACAAGAACTATAACCAATTTCTAAGCCGATCAGTGACATTATCCTTCCAAATTTACTGCAATCAAATCCGATAGCACCCATTCTAGGTCTGACGACCTCATCTTATCAAATATAGTTGCCCTACTGACATGCTACACCAATACAACCTTAAGTCACAAAACGTGCACCAATACTTAACAATTCAAGTGTACTCAAACATGAAAAATGACTCAAATGAGAGAACTATCCCGCAAGCTCAACAAGTACCACCACAACACAATGCTAAGAACACATCATACACCGTAGAACCCTAAACACACGTATCTAACACAAAGATTCATATCCCAACATAACTTCGCTGCAGTGCGCGACCCTATCCAAAACTGGTCCTTATGAAATACCTCAAGCTACAATGCTAAAAAACAACAACCACGCGTAATTCGACATCAAGTACACGAAGTGCATGACCACAGCCATGGAGAAGCAAATAACAAAATATACCACACCCCGGAAAGACAATAATCAAGGCGTAATCAAGCATTCCATACCCTAATCACCATCTCGCTCGAATTCCGCAACAAGGCCCAAACAGAATCGCACCATGTGTATATATAACCAACAAATCATAACCCGTCGTAGCATAGAAGAGTAACACATAGAACATATCAAAACAAACAAGCTCAACTCTAATCGAATGGCACACCCCTTAACACTGACAGTTCCGAGTCAACAAATCCGACCCGGTGTGGAATACACATCCTCCTCGGGTTTACCAATGGGCCCCCAAATCAACTCCGGTCATCCCCAAATAGATAAATAGCCCTCCAAAATCCAGAATGATCTAACCATAACACGTACCACCATCTAGCTAACTTTGGCCACATCTTCACAGTCTGCAACCTCGAGACAATCTGCTTCTGAGAACTCCTAGTCTCAAAATACATAGAACACATGAATCACCGTAGCCGATCCCAACTCCACCATTCAAATGACTAAGACATGTCTCATACATAATCATCCCCACGAGAAATACTTCTATAATTCTTCCATACCACATAGAAAAATCTGAACATCAGCAATCGATCAACCAGACGAGTACCACAATACCAATGAAGCATCCGTAAGTCAAAACACAATGCACCTTCTTAAATGTGCACCCTTCTCGGGCATTACCAATTAGTTATAACATTCATCGAAATATAAAAAATCGTCCATGCTGTCTAAAAATTCATGACATTCCCTTCAAAATTGAACTGTGACCTTGCTCATACAAATCTCAATCCCACACAACACACCGCATCTATCATGCCATCATATGAAAAGTACGAGAATCTGATAATCAACTCTGATCCACCAGCAGAATACATACCCGATCAGTCAGAAACCTTCTATTTGATCCCATTTAGGAGAAAATCACAATATGCAACATGCTCCTCACGCCGGTAGGAAATATCCACCTCAAATCATGGTAGAAGCCATCAAGAACACTTTGAAATCCATTTGCGCATAACCAAGCCATCAGAACTGAATCTCTCTAACTCGACTAAGCCACACAGGTCGCCAAACCCAGGAGTATTGCCACAAAATACCCGTAAAGCCTCATATCATCATAAGAACCAAAAGAACCGAGCATATCATTACCATACTGATCCAACCTACTACCAAGTTGTCCTATTTCCTCTGAATTTCTTCTGAATTGCATTCAAGTTTATACTTCTCTTCACCATAATACCACGATCCTCAACCAAAACTCATCACACAGACCCTAGCATAAAATCACACCGTCCTAAGACCCATAAGCCGTTGTATTTCCTCTTAAGCATCCCAAAAGTACCGCAACCAAGACACCCACTCTGAAAAGACCTTCTGCGAATCTAAAGTCATTTCCCTCATCTTCCTGATACTGAAATGTATGATCTATAATGATAGAGGAATACATTAGAACCTTCTCGAGAGTCATCCACTCTCCTCAAATCTCAATTGCACCTCACAAACGGGCCGAACGACCTGTGCCCATTAGCACGACAACATCCAAAGAAGGAATCCACACCTCTAAGAAACCGAGTGAATCCTACTCTATGCGCACTACATCCTTAACGAATAACAACTCAATCATTTTATGATTCTCATATACCCGTAAAGTGTAATACATTATGTCCAGAAATTTCCTTGCTTAAGTCATCCTCAAAACTAACATCTGCAAGTCATAACCGATCCATAATTATGCCTCAGACTGAAATCAATACAACACACACTACAAGAAAGTGGACCTTTTGCGCCGATATTTAGTGGCGAGCTTAATTATTGCCACAAAAGTTAAACTATTGTGGCGACATTTGTTATTGCTACAGTAGGTACACTATTGGTGGAGACTCTATTTAGGTCGCCACTAATATGGGCTAAATTTTTCATTCTCACTAATAAAATTTTGACTCCAAAGTTTTAGTGGCAACCCATTAAGTAGTTGCCTCCGAAGGGCTTCTATGGCGCCTAGGCCGTCTCTAAATCTCGGCTTTACAACAACAACAACAACAACCCAGTATAATCCCACTAGTGGGGTCTGGGGAGGGCAGTGTGTACGCAGACCTTACACTTATCCTGGGGTAGAGAGGCTGTTTCCAAATGACCCTCGGCATCCTTCCCTCCAAGAACTCCCCACCTTGCTCTTGGGGTGACTCGAACTCACAACCTCTTGGTTGGAAGTGGAGGGTGCTTACCATCAGAGCAACCCACCTTGTCATAAAATAAAAACTAAACAAGCCCTAATTGAAAAGAAGGAAGCACATCCATATGTTTCTTTGCTCCGTCTCTCTCTCGAAAGTTCTCCATTTTCTCTCATCTCAAATTTGTCAAATTCCGCTCCCAAAATGTGAATCATATATTAGACACCAAAATCCTTAATCACTAATTGTGACTCCATCAGGTATTTTCTCAAATCCCAAAATCCTTTTCGGTAATATATGCAGTTAGCCTTGAAAATCTAATTCTGCCTTTAAGTTAGGTGACACGTTTGAAAATCTACAGGAATAGAAAGAAATTCATACAGGAAAAGTCATGTAAAGCCCTTATCTGTGAGGAATCGGCGGATTACCTATTTTGTGATTCTATCTTAATAGTTGTTTCTCAGCTCTCTCTTTCTCCGGGTACGGTGAAAGTTTCTTTTAGAGATTCGAAACATTTTTGTGCGATTATTGTGATTGCATGTTTGGTATACTATTATTTTTATTGAAATTAATGTGAGGGAAATGTTGAACTCACAAAAGTATCTGATTCAGTATTGAGAAGTACACAATTGGAAAAGAGATATCGAAGGCTAGGGTTTAGACAATTTATTTTGTATTAATTATTAAAAGTAATTAAACAAGAATATGCTCTTCTGTACAGGAGTGTTACAAAAATATGGTGTAAGAAGAAAGTGCCTATGTCCATTTTGATTACTGAAATTATGATAAAGGTGAAGCAGAAGTACAGTTTCCACGCTTCTAAATGATTTATACTTACTTAGATATAAAGACTTTGTTACGAGGATATTGCAGATTAAAAGTTACTCAGATGCTAAGGTTAATATGGTATATGTGCTTGGCTTAAAAATTAAGATTTATACTTGAGAAAGATTGTTAGGGTGCTTTTCTATTCTGCAAGAAAATATTGAATTAAAATAGTCTAGAAAGTTGATACTTAGAGTTGTTGAGGAAATAAGTCTAGCAAGCTGATACATAGGTGTTCCTTCATCTAAGGAGTTTTGGATCTTCTTCCTTAATTTCAAGGTAAAATGATATTTTCACTTTGCCTTGCCCTTGTTACCTTAATACCTTGTTGCAGTATTTAATTATTTAGAAGGGATTGCGGTGAGATGTATTCGAAGCTATTCTTTACAGCTACTACATACTATGGGTTTGGTAATCTTAAAGGAAACAATTCCTCCTCTTTCACAGGTATCTGACATAATACCTTTTGCTTAATGCTCTTGGCTCCAGTTAAACAAAATAAGGTTATGTAAGACAAAAAAGGTCGCAACAGAGGTTAGCATACTTAATACTTCTTAAAGTTGAAGTTCCACATATATGGATCTTCATGGTCTTATTCTTGGTTACTTGTGAAAAAAAAAATTATGTGCTACTTTTTAATTTCTTAACTTAATAATTGATGAAACTGGAAGCATGTCGCTTGATTTTTGCATTAATATAAGACCTTTATCTCTTTTGATTTCATTTATTTCTTGATTTTGACAATTGATAAATGTGTGTTTCTTGGCCATCTAGAATTATTCCTTCGAAAGATTTTCCTAAAGGTCTTTAAATTTCTTATTAGCTGATTTTTCATGTCAACAAGTGTAGTCAATTTTAAGTATGGCTTGGGGAGAATCTGGATGATATGGTGTGATTTTACTCTTATTTTTCATTGATTTAATATTTACTGTATGATGGTCACACTTTTTGAGGATTCCATTTGGCTTTGGCTTTGGCTTTATCCTTTGTTTTTGGCATTGCTAGTTGTTCAATTTATTGATCACTTTTTTGCCCAAAATACTCTCTTTATGTTCACTATTCTTTAGTGTGCCCATATTTTTGATCCTGAATAGTGAAAAAGTAATGCGGTATTCAATTTTGGCAATCTATGACTGTATTCATGGGGATTTTTCAAGGATTGCAGTTAGTTTGTTCTATTTTTATCTTATATTTTTTTAAACTTTTTGATAGAAGTTGATTATAAAATAGTATTCACTTCGTCTAGAATCTTCATTGTTCGCTTTATCAATCAATCCCAAAACTCTGTTGGCTTCTTTTAGGTCTTTTAACAATGTATTGCAAGATGTATGTTAAGCTGTAAAAATCTAACATAAAATGATATTAATAATTTGAACATAAAAAGTAAACTTTCTCATATTCTGTTTCTAATAAGCTTATTTTATTGGCATTTAATTATTTTTTTAACCTTATTGTTGACAACTTGTTCATGAAGGAGCTTTACTGTGGTCATTATGAGAGGAAATTGACAGAAAGGGCATTTAGTTTTCAGTGATAGATATATGTGGTGATAGCTATTCAATTTGGTATCTATTAGATATGTGGATTTTAGATGGGCATATACATGACTTTAACGACACTTAGATTTTCAATGGGCATATATCAGACTAGAATGGAGCATTTTTTTTCCCTTCACTGAAATTTTTGGTAAAGTAATTATATATTGTGGCACCCAAGGGTGCGGCCTAGTGGTCAATGAAGTGGGTGAGAACCATGAGGTCTCAGGTTCAAATTCCAGCGGAGGCAAATACTAGGTGATTTCTTCCCATCTATCCAAGCCTTGGTGGATAGAGTTACCTGATAGCTGTTGCTGGTGGGAGGTGGCAGGTATCCCGTGGAATTAGTCGAGGTGCACGCAGGCTGGCCCGGACATCACGGTTATCAAAAAAAAAAATAAAAAAAAATTATGCATTGTGCTTGCAAAAATTAAGTGACTGCAGAGATATTTTCGAGGCACGGGATTCTGAGTTCACGGCTTGAGCTTGTGCAGAGTCTCAAGACTTCAAGGGAAAATGATACTAGCCAAGGCGAAGGCGGAACTTGAAGAAATCTTATTTTGCTTTTATTTTTTTGTTTCATGAGTACAATTAGTTATGTTATGAATTAATAGAATTTTTCTATATTATTTTGTTTGAGAAATGCCTTTAATGTTGTCTCATCTAATGCTATTGGGTTGCTCGGCTAATACATTTGTGCAATATTGTTGCTGCTATTTTTAAAAACAATGGAAAATACGATTTGTGGCGACTATGGTCGTCACTAAACATAGGCAATTGTGGCGATGAGAGTAGCCACTGAAGGTGTAAGTTTTAGTGGCGACTAATGTCGCCACTAATTGTACTTGTCAGTAGCGACCTACCAACTTTTTAGCAAAAATTTGCTTACTTCTTGGGGCGAGTTAGTAGCCACAAATGTGTATTTATTGTGGCTACCTTGTGGAGTCATCACAAATAACATTCAGTTACGGGTTTACTTGCAGCAACCTTAACGTCGCCGCTAAAAATTTAGTGGCTACTTTCAGATCTTTAGTGGCAACTTTGGTCGCTGCTACAGGGCTGATTCCTTGTAGTGACATAACTCAAGTTGCTACACATATAACCCACTGGTAAGAGAAAACTCTCCACAGAAACAACATAGGGATCACACAACCTCAGGACACCCCGCAGGCGATCACCTCTCTAATTGCAGCCACAACTACTACATAGTCACTTAATCTCCCTGATTCTAAACTCGTCAGCAAGGCATGGGAATTTAATTCGTTCCACAATTAAACAACATGAAAGATCTTTCAACACACTCATAATTCGAGACTATACGTTGCATCAAGACAGAATCAAGGACCCAATAGCCCTTTTTACATCTCAAGCAAACTCTTTTCGTCACATTCAAACCATCTGAACACAACCCGCAGCTCCACTCATAGGGACACTACCAGGCATATAAGTCCAAAAGCACACGCTCACACAACTGAAATCACCGTGATCAAGGTACAGTCAAAACCCGGCCTCAAGTCTCCCAGACTGGCCCATCATCAGCACACAGAAAACACATCTCGCACCTCATCCACGGAATCACAAGCCGTCGATGCACAGCTGATACCAAGCGCTCACATACACATATGAGTGAGTGGAAGGAATTCAAGGAGTTACGCTTCAAGCTGAATCGATGCCACACGATAAGGAAAGAAAGGTGGGAAGTTTATCCTAAATGCCCTGTAGTCTCTCAAGATAGGTATGGGCATCATCATACCGATCCGCAAGACTCTACTAAATATTTGCTCATGACTCGTAGAACCTATGGACCTAGAGCTCTAATACCAACTTCTCACGATCCAAAATTTAACTAGTCGTGATGGCACCTAACCCAACCCGCTAGGTAAGACAATTAGCAACAATCTAATTCAAATGAGATTTACTGAGAGAAATAACGAAAATATAACTAAATTTTTATACAAAGAATTATCAAGGACTAGTAGTACAAGTCATGAGCCACTAAGACTTTTTTTTTTTTACAAAACTGAATTGAAATAATTACTACATCTGCTTGAAATGTAAATGAACAAAATCTAAATCTAATGCTACCGAGGACAAATGATAGCCATAACTGGAACGCAGGTACATCTTCAATGTCAGCCATCGCCGTACATAGCAGCAATCAACACAAAGATCTGCATGTAAGGTGCAGAAGTGTAGTATGAGTATAATCGACCCCATGTACTCAATAAGTATCCTAACTAACCCCGGCAAGATAAAATAGGCAAGAACTATAGATGATACTCACTAACGCTAATGCAGTTCAATATTCCAACAAGTATAGAACAGGTATATGATCAAATCAGGAACAATCTCAGGTAAAACCCCTCTTTTCTTTTTATGCTCACAATTCTTGGGTTTTAAAGTGTTCTGCTCAGTCAACAATCCAGCATATAAGGAAGATGTGCGAGTAAATCAGGTAATCAGTCAAGGGATTTGCATGTAAAGATGAAATGCAATAACCAAATATCAGCACGTTGCGGCGCGCAACCCGACCCAATAACGGTAACCAGCTCTCCCAGAGCTCACATCAATATCAACTGCATGGACAAGTCACGTGCTGCACGGATAACTCACGTGCTATTGTATCAATATCTGGATTCGCACGGACAACTCACGTGCTGCACGGACAACTCACGTGCTGCACGGACAACTCACGTGCTATAGTATTAATATGTGGATCCGCACGGACAACTCACGTGCTGCACGGACAACTCACGTGTTGCACGGAGGCATCAATATCTAAATTCGCACGGACAACTCACGTGCTGCACAGACAACTCACGTGCTATAGTATCACAACCCGCCCGACGTGGTCATAGGCATATCAACACAATCCGTCCGGCGTGGTCACATGCATCCAGTCCAATCATATCACACAGAAGCAAATATGCAAGAACAAATGTATATGATAGATAAAATATCAGATTTCATGCTCCTAGACTGGTATAATTACATGCTGTGTAGGCATGTGCAATGTGCTCCATCACAGCTCAAATAGGTAATTTATCATAGAAATAGCAATTACCAAGTTTTATTCAGGGATTTAGCCACTTCGTGACCTCAAACATGGCTCAAATAGTTCACAACAATGATACAAATATGAGATACATTGTAGCTTAAAGCTTAACAGTCAACTCTAGGCGTATCATAGCCTAAGCACTACCCCGAGCATGGATAAGTACCCCGGTGCTCGCACATGGGTTCAAACCCCATACATATGCGCACCTATAACACGTAGTTATCACAAATAATTCAGGCAACTAGTGCCTCAACCAAGTTTAGATAGAATTCTTACCTCAAACAAGCCAAGTCCAATACCGAGCAAGCAACACAATACTCTAGAAATTCCATCCAGTGCGTACCGACCTCTGAACGGCTCAAAACTAGCCAAAAGTAACTCAAATACATCAAATAATGCCTAAGGTAACAATTCCAAATGATAAAGGTCGAATCTTTAATCAAAACCCCAAAATCAACCTAAAAGTCAAACCCGGGCCTGCACCTCGAAACCCAACAAAACTCACAAAAATTCGATAATCCATTCAATTACGAGTCCAACCATACTAGTTTCACTCAAATCCGACTCCAAATCGATGTTCAAAACTCAAAAATTCACTCTATGAAACTTTAGACAACTCCCCCCCTCCCCAATTTCTCTCATGAAACCCTCAATCAAATTTCAAAAACGAAGATAGATTCATGATATAAAATAAAAAATGAGTAGAGAACATTTACCCCAATCCGCATAGTGAAAATTGCCTAAAGAATCGCTTTAATCCCAACTCCATAACTCCAAATATGATAAAATGGTCAAAGCCCCCGAAATAGAGTACTTTATAATTACTGGGAAAATCAATGAATCGCGATCGCAGAAATACCCTCATGATCGCGAAGAGGGAAAAGCACTGTCCCAAAAAACACTCTACGCGATTGCGAACAAAGCTTCGCTAACGCGAAGAACAAACAACACTCTCTCCAGTAATACACTACGCGATCGCAAATATACTCATGCGAACGCAAAGCACACAAGTGACCAAGCTTCGCGAACGCGTCTAATATTACGCGAACACGTTTAAGAAGCTTCAAACCCCAACTCTCAGCTTAGCCCTTGAACGCGATATTCTGTGATGACCCAAAAGGTCATATTATGATTTAGTACTCGAATCTGCGCTCTTAAGCTTTAAAAATCTCATTTTTACCCTCCTGGATTTACGTGCGCAGTCCGGGCAGGTTTTCGGAAAGCTTTTATGTTGAAAACTAATGAAAATAAGAATTTATGCCTTAAAAGTTGATTTTAGTTGACTTCGGTCAACATTTTTAGTAAACGGGACCGGATCCGTATTTTGACGGTCTCGTGGGTCCGTATCGAATTATGGGACCTGGGCGTATGCCCGGAATCGAATTCGGAGGTCCCTAGCTCAAATTATGATATTTTGATGAAAATTAAAAGTCTGAAAATTAATTATTTTTAAGAATTGATTGATCTTTGGCATTGTTAGTACCGGGTCCGTATTTTAGTTTCGGAGCCCGGTACAGGTTCATTATGATATTTAAGACATGTCTGTGAAATTTGGTAAGAAACAAAGTTGATTTGACGTGATTCGGACGTCCAGTTGAGAAAATAATAATTTTAAAGTGTTCTTGAGAGTCTCATTTGATTTGGTGCTAAATTCGTAGTTCTAGGTGTTATTTTGGCGATTTGATCGTGCGAGCAAGTTCGTATGATATTTTTAGACTTGTGTGCATGTTTGGTTTGGAGCCCCGAGGGCTCGGGTGAGTTTCGGATAGGCCACGAGATGTTTTGGACTTTGGAAATCTGTTTTTTGTAGACTCTGTGTTCTGGCATGTCCTTCTTCGCGTTCGCGAAGGTACTCTCGCGAACGCGAAGAGTAAACTGGGCAGCTGAAGTTTTCTTCTTCATGAACGCGAAGCGATGGGGGGCGTTATCCTTCGCGAATGCGACAAGCCCATCGCGAACGCGTAGTGTTAGGCACTGGGGAGGGGGAGTCAGCCTTTCTTCATCGCGAACGCGAGCAATGTCTCGTGAACACGAAGACCAGGGAAGGGTAGCATACGCGAACGCGAGCACTGCCTCACGAACGCGAAGGCTTGGCAGCCTATACTCTTCGCGTACGCGACAGTGCTCTCGCGAACACGATGAACACTGTCGCCCAGCCCTAAACAGAATTCAAAAACGGGATTTTAGCCAAAATTTATTTTTCTCAAAAATAAAACGGTGATAGGCGATTTTTCAAGAGCCATTTCTTTCCCAAATTGTTGGTAAGTAATTCTAAGCCATTTTCTTTCAATTACCCATTACATTTCTTGAATTTTCAACCTAAAATCTAGAGTTTTCATGGTAGAATTAGGGGTTAGGGTAGAAACTAGGGTTTTCGAAAATTTGAGGATTTAAACCTCAATTTGAGGTTGGATTCCAAAACTAATTACATATTCGGGCTCGAGGGTGAATGGGTAAAAGGATTTTGGTCCGAACCTCGAGTTTTGACCAAGCGGGCCCGGGGTTGATTTTTCGACTTTTTGGAGAAAAATTTAGAAATTTTAAGTTATGCAACATAATTGATTCCTTTAGCAATATTTGATATTATTGAGTCATTTTTGAATAGATACGAGTGGTTTGGAGGTGAATTCCAAAGGAAAAGTTGTGATTGAGAATTAAGTGGCCTTCGGAGCGAGGTGAATATTGTGTCTAACCCTGACTTGAGGGAACTAGGAAACTTAGATTACTTGCTAAGTGAAATTCATGTGAGCGGCGTATATGTGAGGTGACGAGTACTTATGCGTCGCCAATTTACCTGTTTTCCATGTATAGCTGTTTTTCTTATATTATCTCATTCCTATGCGAAATTGCTACGTATTATACTAGTGTTGTTCAATTTATCGTTCTTATCATGTTTACGGATTTTCTGGTGATAATTGAGTTTTTATTTCAAAGTTGAGAATGATATTATGGAACCAAATGTTGAAGTAAGGTTTGTACTTATTATTCTATCTCCCTGTTGTTATTTATGCATTGCATTATGGTAATGAAGAGTGTTAATGCACGAAGGGTGATGCCATGCCATATTGTGAGCGTTAATGCACGAAGGGTGATGCCATGCCATATTGTGAGTGTTAATGCACGAAGGGTGATGCAGTTCCATATTGTGAGTGTTAATGCACGAAGGTTGATGCCGTTCCATATTGTGAGTGTTAATGCATGAAGGGTGATGCCGTGCCGTTTCTATTAATTTTATGGTGAGATTGAGAGTAAAAGCACGAAGGGTGATGCCGTACATTTTTCCTTACTGTGTTCACTATTCCTGTTGATTCATGGTATATTGACTGCTCCGATGATCATTCTGTTGTAGTTCTTTATCTTGTTTTCCCCTCAGTATGTTCCCCTCCCGACATCTCCTGTTTAGTTCTTCATTTCTGTTATCTGCATATACCCTGTTAGATTGTACAAGTTGATTTGTAGGTGCCTTGCCTTAGCCTCGTCACTACTTCGTCGAGGATAGGTTTGACACTTACCAATACATGGGGTCGGTTGTACTGATACTTCACTCTGCACTTTCTGTGCAGATTTTGATACCAGCTTGGGTTGATCGAGATTTTGCTATTGGTCTGCTCTCAGGAGACTCAAGGTAGATCTATCGGCATTCATAGACCTTGAAGTCCCCGTCTATCTTTTCTGTTATACTATTTCTTTCATTCAGACAGCTGTATTTCTTTTTGACTATTACTTGTAGCAAATTCTAGAATGCTAGTGAATTGTGACTCCAAATCCGGGTGGTAGTAATTAATACAGTTTTATGATATTCCGCACTTATTGTATTTCATTTGAGTTAATTATTGTTATTTACTGAATGGAAATAAGGAATTGGTTTAATGATTCTCTAACATTGGCTTGCCTGGCAAGTGAAATGTTAGGTGCCATCACGACCCCATCGGTGGGAAATTTTGGGTCGTGACAGCTGGTATCAGAGCACTAGGTTGCCTAGGTCTCACGATTCACGAGCAAGCTTAGTAGAGTCTGGAGGATCAGTATGGAGACGTCTGTGCTTATCTTTTAGAAGCTATGAAGTTTATGAACATGTTTCACTTATATTCTTCTCTATCGTGCGATTTTGCTTTCTCAATACTGATTGAACTCTTCTATTCTTATTCTTTCGCAGATGGCGAGAACACGTACCGCTTCCTTAGCTGAGCACCAGCCAGAGCCTCCAGTGGCAGTTCCTACACGGGGCAGAGGTCGAGGCCGTGCCAGAGGCCTAGGCAAGGGCAGGGCTCAGCCTAGGGCCTGAGCAGCAGCCCCAACAGTGGAGCCTCAGATAGAGATTGACGAGGAGGTTCCAGCCCAGATTGTTCCTGCCGGACCAGCTCAAGTTCCGGAGGGGTTCATTGCTACCCCAGTACTTCAGGATGCTTTGGTCCGTTTGGTGGGCCTTATGGAGAATGTGGCCCAGACCGGCGCATTTGGCACCAACAGTTTATCAGGCTAGAGGAGGAGCCCAGACTCTTACCACTCCCGCTCTGGAGCATATAGCTCCCAAGTATCAAGCTCCAGCAGCTCAGCCAGTCGGATTAGTTCAACCGGTTATTGCGGCACAGGTCGAAGATGGGCCAGCTATGTCTTTTGAGGCTTTATGGAGATTGGACAGGTTTACCAAGCCCTTTCCTGTTCACTTCAGTGGTTCTCTTTCAGAGGATCCCCAGGAGTATCTTGACAGCTGTGACGAGGTTCTACGGAACATGGGTATAGTTAGGGGTGTTCAAAACTGAACCGAAACTGAAAACCGAACCGAAACCGAAGCTTTATGGCTTATTGGTATCGGGTTAACGGTTTAACGGACGGAGAACGGATTAAATTTTTTTTTATTAACGGCTTATCGGTTTGGGGGCGGATTATTCAATTTTCTTAACGGATAATCCGTTAACCCGTTAAGAATATATATATATATTACTGCTCTGGACAATATATATATTTTTTTCTAGAAAGATTACCATCTTCAAGAGTCATTCATATTTTGTTACAAAATTTTAACTTTAAACAATTTACTATATAGCCAAAGCAAAGCCAGGAGACACTGCAATTTCTAACTAGTTTCATGTCAACGTTTCTTAGCAAAATCCGAAACAATAGCAGAATAAAGGACACAAGCCAGTTACACGAAATTTACAGAGCAACAATAGTTTCAACCACAACCAGCAGTGACAGCTCTCAAGTTAATACTACTAATATCAACCATTGCCATAAGCTAAGCATCATAGTTGAAAACATAATTCATCTGTTACAAAAAAGGCATTTATAATGTTTGTCATCATTATAAGGCACTGAAGAATGTCATCATTTCAATCAACCGAAACTAAACCGATAACCGCCCGATAATAGCTAAACCGATACCAATCCGCCCGATATCTTATTGGGTGGCTAGCGGATTAATACATTTAAAAANTATATATGTATGAGAAATGTTGACTATATTGTTGTCTCGGGGAAGTACTCCCCAACACTGTGTTGAAGTATGTTAAGTTTCAATCAACTGAAACAGAACCAATAACCGCTCGATAATAGCTAAACCGATACCAATCCGCCCGATATCTTATTGGGTGACTAGCGGATTAATACATTTAAAAACCGATAACCGATAAGCCAAACCGTTAAGAGTAAATAACTGCCCGATCCGCCCGTTAAGCAGCCCTAGGTATAGTGGAGAACAATGGGGTTGATTTTGCTGCATTTCAGATGACTGGTTTCGCCAAGAAATGGTGGAGAGATTCCTTGTTGACCAGACCTGCTGGAACGCCTGCTCTTACTTGGGACAAGTTCTTTCAGCTCTTCATAGAGAAGTTTCTGCCTATCACATTGAGAGAGGAGCGTCGCCATCAGTTTGAGCATCTTCAACAGGGCAGTATGACTGTTACTCAGTATGAGACCCGTTTTGTGGATTTCGTCCGTCATGCCATTCTTCTGCTTCCCACTGAGAGAGAGAGAGAGAGAGAGAGAGAGAGAGAGAGAGAGAGAGAGAGAGAGAGAGAGAGAGAGAGAGAGAGAGAGAGAGAGAGAGAGAGAGAGAGAGAGAGAGAGAGAGAGAGAGAGAGAGAGAGAGAGAGAGAGAGAGAGAGAGAGAGAGAGAGAGAGAGAGAGAGAGAGAGAGAGAGAGAGAGAGAGAGAGAGAGAGAGAGAGAGAGAGAGAGAGAGAGAGAGAGAGAGAGAGAGAGAGGGAGAGAGAGAGAGAGAGGGTGAGGAGGTTTATTGATGGACTTGCTCAACCTATCATATTGCAGATGGCTAAGGAGGCTGGGAGTGAGATTTCTTTTCAGGCGGCTGCTAATGTCGCCAGACGAGTCAAAATAGTTCTTACTCAGGGAGGTCATGGGTCTGACAAGAGGCCTCGTCATTCCGGTGAGTTCAGCGGTGCCTCATCTAGAGGAAAGAGTACTTTTGGTAGAGGCCATCCTCCCAGGCCGTTTCATTCAGTGCTCCAGGCATCCCACGGTGCGTCAGGTGGTCGTGGCCCTCAGATGCATTATTTCGACCAGCTAGCCTACTGTGCACCACCAGCTCCTATTAGTGCACCTCCACTCCAGAGTTATCAGGGTGGTTATTCAGGTCAATAGGGTCAGTTTTAGGGTCAGCAGTCATAGTATCCGAGGTTATATTATACTTGTGGTGATCCGAGGCACATTGCTAGATTTTGCCCTCGGGCAACGGGTATCTCACAACATCAGAGT
>AWOL01S0011771.1:255917-269493 GCA_000715115.1 Nicotiana otophora
CACGAAGGGTGATGCCGTGCCATTTCTATTAATTTTATGATGAGATTGAGAGTAAAAGCACGAAGGGTGATGCCGTGCATTTTTCCTTACTGTATTCACTAGTCCTGTTGATTCATGGTATATTGACTGCTCCGGTGATTATTCTATTGTAGTTCTTTATCTTGTATTCCCCTTAGTATGTTCCCCTCCCGACATTTCCTGTTTAGTTCTTCATTTTTGTTATTTGCATATACACTGTTAGATTGTACAGGTTGATTTGTAGGTGCCTTGCCTTAGCCTCGTCACTACTTCATCGAGGTTAGGCTCGACACTTACCAGTACATGGGGTCGGTTGTACTGATATTGCACTCTGCACTTTCTGTCTAGATTTTGATACCGGCTTCGGTTGATCGAGATTTTGCTACTGGTCCGCTGTCCGGAGACTCAAGGTAGATCTGTCGGCGTTCACAGACCTTGAAGTCCCCGTTTATCTTTTATGTTCTACTATTTCTTTCATTCAAATAGTTGTATTTCTTTCTCACTATTACTTGTAGCAAATTCTATAATGCTAGTGAATTGTGACTCCAGATCCGGGTGGTAGTAATTAATATAGTTTTATGATATTCCGCACTTATTATATTTTATTTGAGTTAATTATTGTTATTTACTGAATGGAAATAAGGAATTGGTTTAATGATTCTCTAACGTTGTCTTGCCTGGCAAGTGAAATGTTAGGCGCCATCACGATCCCGTCGGTGGGAAATTTCGGGTCGTGACATATCCACTACGCGAACACGTACAATCTTCAACACCAAATTACGCGATCGTATCTGTCCAATCGCGATCACGAATAAGAAATAACCCGACTCCATATTTCCCTCTACATGATCGCATCTCCTAATAGCAACCCAACTCCATATTTCCCTCTACGCGATCACATCTCCTTATCCGCGATTGCGAAGAACAATCGAGGCACCAAAAACCAGAACACACCAGCAATGGAAACATGAAAAAAAATGATCTGAATCATGTCTGGGACTCACTCGGGCACCTGAAAACCAAAATCGACGATACACAAAAGTTATAATACATCATACGAAGCTAATCAAGACTCCAAATAGCTGAACGCAATGCTAGTGCTCAAAACGGCCGGTAGGTCATTACATTGAGCTTCATATATATGACATATTGGAGTATGCATAGCATGTTTATGAGTTTTATTTGATGTTATAATGGGATATTGTATGAACCCTAAGTGTGGGTCTTGAAAAAGAAATTTTGGGCAAAGAAGAAGATGAATAGTGATGAATTGATATAAATGGATATGTTTTGAGTTTTTAATAATTCTAATAGACTTGATAACTTAATTTATGAACGAATTGAATCGAGAATCACCATTTGGATAAGATACAATACTAGTTATTGAAATGAGTGTTCTTGAACCTAGGGTTTTCTTGGAGAAGACAATGAATAGTGACTTGATGATGTTGAGTAATTAATATAGTATCATTAATGACTCCAAATGATTATTAAATAATAAGAATGGAATTCAGTAGACTAATGGGTGGACCTATTGGATAATTTTGGATGGTTGAAGACTTGTTGCCGAATTTGTGAAGCGTAAATGGATATTTATGAATCTTTTCATATTTGTTTTAATGTAGTTGGGATATCTAATGGTAGATATTGAATTATGGGCAATATTTGGGTATTTTAATCAATTGGAGCATTGCAACATTTTTGGAGCTTGAAGGTTGAGGTAAGTTGATTATGACTTACTCTTCTTGAGGGATTCTCTCTAAAAGAATATTTGAGTTAATACATGATATTATCTATAAATGTGCATTCGTACTCGTGGGGACAAGTGGGGAGGATGTCACCATGTATTTCTAAGTTTGTTGCTTTGAAGTGCCAGGTAATCTTATATAAAAATCTTATTTTCAAAACTTGTTTGCAATATGACACATAAGAAAATGTTATAAGTTTTATTAAAACTTATGTGTCGATAAGAATATAAACTATTTGAGTGCTAAAGATATGTTTTCATGAAAAAGTATGTATTTTGAAATTTGAACAATGGAGTAGCACGTATCTTTAAAAGATTGATGTTACATTACTAAAAGCATTAACATGAACAAGGTTATTCATTTGATTTTCTTCAAATGGTTTGGATTGTCTATGAAAATCATGATTTGATAAAAATAGATCATTTGAGGCTATTAGGCTATGAATATATTTTTGATATTCAAATATTGTGGGAGTTACTAGTGGAGACCATCGAGATTGGTTCGAATATTGAGTTCGTTACCATGAAACTACACGTGTCGGTGTAGGGACGCATTCCAAGGCTAAGCCAAGGTTTGTGGGATAAAGTCCCCCATTGAGAGGGCAAATGATTATTACTTAAAGTAATGAGGTTAAGTCGACTCATAAGTCACTAGGGGAAGCCACCCAGACAAGTGGGGTCAAATACTTGTTGCTGGGATGAACACCTAGTAGTTGTTCAATATGCCGGTGTCGGTATAATACTTCCGGTGAAAAGTAAAAGAGAGCTTTCTTATGATTAGGTCTAAGGAGACGAAAATGATTTCAATGATTTAATGAGATTGAAATGGTTTTATATGATTTATATTTAGATCTTGGGTTGATAAAGACGTTCTAAAACTTTATAGTATGGCTTACATTTCACTTGTCTTTTATTTAAAGTGATAAAGAGCATGATTTGTATAACCGTTATCACTTTATGTCCAATATTAGTTGCATAAGTTTTGTAAAATCTTATCCTAGGAACTTAGGGGACCCCTCTAGGAACCCACTTACTTTACATGTATCGGGATGAGGTATGATACGTGGCATGCAAACATGACTAGGATGACTCTCTTCCTGAGGTATATGGTGGGGTACCACTCCTATTTCGTGGTAGATATCATGTTATTTTTCTTAAATTATCTTATTCGAGCATTAGCCCAAGTGTTTAGTTATATTCTTTGATATAAAGGCTCCATAGATAGTTGTGAAAAGTTGTAGTAATGGGGTTGTACACGACATAGATGAAAATATATTTATTTTACTTTGTCTCATTGTTATTATAATGAAAGATTTCATGTACTGTCACGACCCAAAACCCATTAAAGGTCGTGATAGCACCGGACACCGCTGTCAGGCAAGCCAGAAATAAATACTTAATTTGGTTCTTATTTTAATATTTTTGAAATCATATTTTCTCCAATTAAATGGTAAAAGATGAAATTTACAAAATAAATAATAATATTTTTAGCAATTCCAATACCGTGCAACCCATAATCGCCCCAAAACCCAGTGTCACAAGTGCATGAGCTTCAACTAAGAATGTAAAATAAAATACAACATCTGTTCGAAATACAAATTGGATAGGAAAATATAAATACTCTGAAGGAGACTCTGTTGGCTGTTGACTCATAGCGTGGAATGCAGCTCGCCTAAGTCCCTGCAATAACCGCGCCTCTGAGCCCACAAGGCCACTAGGCATGTATGCACCTGCACAAAAATGTACAGCAAGTATAGTATGAGTACGTAAATCAACGCTTACCCAGTAAGTATCCCGCCTAACCTCGAAAAAGTAGTGACGAGGGGTCGGCTCCGACATTTACTATGGGTTATAAATAAAACGTCAATGATAAAAATAAGCATGGATTACGTAGAACGGTTGTAAGCTCAATGTCGTGAAATAAGTAAACAATTCTTTTGTTCATAAGAAATTTTCAAATTTATTTTTCATTATTTAATAATTTATCTCAGGCCGAGGAGGCAATATCATTTATCGTAAATTCCAAAGCAATCAAGTTCAATCATGCGCAAATCATGTCGAGGTCGTACGGCCCTATCCAACAAAATATTTAAACTGTGCACTGCCAGAGGGTCGAACGACGCGAACTATATATGCATCTATTTAATCTGCCGAGGCATTCGGCCCGTTCAACAAAAGTAAACACAATCAAACAATCAATTAAGAATTTATTAAGGAGCAATTACCCAAAGAAAATGTCACTCTTCTTTTAACGGTAAAGAAAACAAGGTTAATGTTTTTTTTTTAGAAATTTATTTACCAAGTTTGATATAATTTAAGCAATTTAAATTGACAACGAGGTTACAATTATCACAAGTATGACATGATTTTGGGGTCCTAAACTACCCGGACTTAAGCATAATAGTTGCTACGCACGGACTCTCGTCACCTAGTGAGTATGTAGCCCCCAACAATAGAAGCACATATTGATTCAATTCACTTGTGGGGTAAATTCCCTCTTACAAGGTTAGTAAGGAGACTTACCTCGCTCCGAAGTTCCATAACCGTCTCCAATGCCACTCTAGCACCTCAAACCGATGCCCAATGCTCCGAACTAGCCAAACAATGTGCAAACCAATGAAAATATACTCTAATACTCATAGTAATTCAATTTATAACAATTTCCAACTCCGCTCGAAAAATCGATAAAGCAACCCTCAGGCCCACGTGCCCAAATTCCAAATATTTTCGAAGACAAACACTACCCATAGCACTACGAACTCAAATATATAACTTATTCTCAATTTCATGCCCAAATTCGTGATCAAAGTCCAAGAATATCAATTTCTAAGTGTTTCTTCAAAATCCCAAATTTCTACTAATTTCCATATTTAAATCCGTATATAAACCATGTATTCAACTCACAATATGTGGGAATTACTTACCTCATGAAGGATGAAAAAATAGCACTTCAAAATTTGCACCCAAGACTGGCTCCAACGAGAGAAAGGAGGTGAAATGAGCCAAAACCCGATTTGTCTAACTTATACATTCTGCCCAGGCGACTTTCACACCTGCGAAGCCAAAGGCCGCTTCTACGATGTCGTTTCTGGGGCACCAAGACCGCTTCTGCGGAAAACACTGGAGGCCGCCCCTTCGCACCTGCAGACAAATGTCCCGCTCCTGCGACATCACAGGTGCGCAAATGAACCTCGCTCCTGCGCTCCACTCCGCTTCTGCGCTCCAAGAGGCCGCATCTATGCCATCGCTGATGCGAAAGAAGTCACGCACCTGCGGGCACTGCCTAGCTCGCCCAAAACCGCTTCTGCGACCCTCCTGGCTGCTTCTGCGGCTCCGCACCTGCGGCCAAAACCTCGCAGGTGCGGTTACACCAGATACCAGCTGCCTTAGCATTTTCCTTAGTCCAAAAATTGATCCAATAAGCATACGAAACTGGCACGACCCAAATTATCCCTCTGGAAGGGGTCGTGATGGCACCTAGTCTTTACGACTAGGTAAGCCTAATATTTCGAAAAATATAAAGAAAACATAACATTTTAGAGATAAACAACATATTATAAATAGCCAAGAGTAGCACCACTCGGCATATACAAAATAGTTTTCCCAAGACCCGGAATATCACTAAGTCACAAGCTGCTATAATCTATGTATCTCTATACAAAAGTCTGAAGATAATAAGAAAAGTCTCTAGACAAGGGAGTAGAAGGGGACTCCGAAGATCTGCAGACGCAAGCAGAAGTACCTTGAAGTATCCTAAAATCAGCAGTACGCACTAACCCCAAGGCTGATTGCTCGTACTTGGATCTGCACACGAAAACATGTGCAGGGAAGAGCATGAGTACACCACAATGGTACCTAGTAAGTGCCAAGCCTAACCTCGGTCGAGTAGTGACGAGTTCAGGTCAAGGCCCTACCAGAGTAAATATAATAAATTAAACAGTAAAAGATATATGTAGAATTTACGGTAACACAGTTAAAGAAATTATCAAAAATTTAACAGTTAAGGGAGCCCTCGGCTCAAAACAAGGTAAACACAGTGGGAAATCTCTCGGGATACCGTCCCGTAGTTTCAAATGAATATGCAGTACATGGGAATCTCCCGGAATATGTCCGTAGTCCCAAAGTAAATATATAGTGCTGGGGGATCTCCCGGAATACGTCCGTAGTCCCAAAGTAAATATGCAGTACATGGAGATCTCCCGGAATACGTCCGTAGTCCCAAAGTAAATATGCAGTGCTGGGGGATCTCCCGGAATATGTTCGTAGTCCCAAAATAAATATGCAACGCAAGATAAAATGATAGGTATGCCATTGAGTTATACAGTTTATACTGGATACAGATAAGGCAAATAAGGACTTAGCTAAACATGACGCACATAATGTCAATTAGGCAGTTAAAACACGTAAGCATGCTTTTCTAGTCTAAACTACACAATTAAACATATTAGTACAACTTACTAAGAGAAGAAATTTATGATTTAAAAAGGTTAAACAGGATTTTTGCAATAATAGCCCGTGTACGTATTCATCACCTCGCGTACACGGCGCCCACACACCAAATAATATCAAGATATCCTAAGAGGGAAGTCCCTAACACAAGGTTAGGCAAGCCACTTACCTCGAACCGCTCAAATCAACTTGATATCACATTCTTGCCATGAGTATCCGAATCCAAATGGCCCGAATCTATTGAAAACAGTACAATACCATCAATACGCGCTAATGGAATGAATCCCACAAGAAAAACTACAAAATTAGGCCAAAACCCGAAATTTGCTCAAACCCGGCCCTCGGGCCCACGTCTCGAAACCCGACAAAATTCATGAAACTAGAAAGCTCATTCACTCACGAGGCTAACCATATCAAATTTACTAAAATCCGACACCAAATGGTCCTCCAATCAACAATTCAAACTTCCAAATCTCTAACCTCCAACTTCCAATTTCCACCTTAAATACACATTAACTAGGTGGAAAAACACATGGCAAGGCAAGATTATTGACAAAAAATAAGCACAAGGAATTTAACTCAAGAAAATCCTCGAAAATGCTCTCAAAATTGGCCTAACCCGAGTTTGCAAACCCAAAAATGACAAAAATGGCGAAGCCCTTCGGTTTTAATCACTGCCCAGGTATTTCCGCACCTGCGGAACCTGGGCTCGCACCTGCGGGTGCGCTTGTGCGGAAAATGTGCGCATCTGCGCAACTCACTTGCGCCCTCTACCTGCGACGAAAAGGCCGCACCTACGCGCGCGCGCCTGCGGACTTCCCTTCCGCTTCTGCGCATCTTGCGCATTTGCGGGCATCGCAGATGCGGAACTTCCTCGCACCTGCGACCCCAGGCCAACTCTCGACTTTCTCGCATCTGCGAGACCGCACTTGCAGACTCCCTACCGCAGATGCGAAAACACCAGAACCAACAAAAATTCGAAATTCCTCTAAGTCCAAGCTTTCACCCGTTAAGCATCCGAAACACACCCGAGGCCCCCGAGACCTCGACCAAACATACCAACCAATCCTAAAATACTATATGAACATAGTCGAGCTCTCAAATCCCATCAAACAATGCTAAAATCACGAATCACCCTCAAATTCAAACTTAAAGAACTTGAAACTTCAAAATTCTACAACCGATGTCGAAACCTATCAAATCACGTCCGATTGACCTAAAATTTTGCGCACAAGTCATAATCAACATTACAGACCTACTCCAACTTTCGAAATCAGAAAACGACCCCGATATCAAAAATTCCACTACCGGCCCAAAACTCCAAAAATTTGACTTTCGCCATTTCAAGCCTAAATGAGCTACGAACCTCCAAAACACAATCCGGACATGCTCCTAAACCCAAAATCACCTAACAGAGCTAACGGAACCGACGGAATTCCATTCCGGAGTCGTCTTAACACAGTTTCGACTACGGTCCAAATCCTAAGGCTTAAGTTCTCATTTAGGGACTAAGTGTTCCAAAACACTCCGAAACTCAAAACCAATCATCCCGGCAAATCACAATAGGAGCAAAAGATTTGGGGAAAGTAGTTAATATGGGATCGGGGCTATTACTCTCAAAACGACCGTCGGGTCGTTACAGAAACTCACCCGAGGCCCCCGGGACCCCTTCCAATCACACCAACCAGTCCTATAACATAACACGAACATGCTCGAGGCCTCAAATCATATCAGACAACATCAAAATCATGAATCGCACCCAATTCAAGCTTAATGAGCTTTAGAACTTCAAACTTCTACATTCGATGCCGAAACTTATCAAATCACGTCCGATTGACCTCAAATTTTGCACACAAGCCATAATTGACATTACGGACCTACTCCCACTTCCATAATTAGAATCCGATCCTAATATCAAAAAGTCCACTCTCGGTCAAAGTTTTCCAAAAATCATCCAATTTCCAACTTTCGCCAATTGATGAAATGACCTACGGACTTTGAAATCAATGTCCGAACATGCTCCTAAGACCGAACGCACCATACGGAACTATTACCAGGCTTGGAATCCCAAACGGATATCGATAACATAAAAATTTACTTCAACCCAAACTTAGGAAATTTTTAAACCTTCAAAGTGCCAACCTTCCGTAATAAGCGCCGAAATACTCCCGGGCCACCCGATACTTGACATGAACATACGCCCAAGTCCAAAATCATCATACGAACCTATTGGGGCCTTCAAATCCTGATTCTGAGTTCGTTAACCCAAAAGTGATTCCTTAGTCAATTCTTCCAACTCAAAGCTTCCGAAATTAGAATTTTCTTTTCAAATCAACTCTAAACTTCCCTAAATTCGATTCCGACCACACGTACAAGTCATAATACTTAAAGTGAAGCTACTCAAGACCTCAAACCATTGAACAATGTATTGAGCTCAAAACGACCGATCGAGTCATTACAATGATAGTTGCCATACACTTAACTCAAGCTATGAGGTTTGGTGAAGATATGTTTATGTTCTGTCTGTTGTGCTAAAGTACAAAAATTAAGTTTTACTATACCTGAAATCCCGCACTTGATTTGCATAACAAATCCCTAATGTAATGTTACCACTACCCTTTTCTAAAATTGATGAAGTGATACTGTTAGTTTGATTATGTTAACACCTTATCATAGTATAACTCCTGCTAACTATCCCATGTGTGTTCTCTTTTGGACACCTTGCAATTATCTTGTTCTTCAACAATCCTGCTTGTCCTTCATGCCTTTCACTATCCCTAAACTTCACTAAGCTCACCTGAATGAACCAGGCTTAACTTATGAACCTAAGATGAATCTTTTGTTCTGTTTGGGTATAGTAGCATGCTTTATTCTCCAATGAGATTTGAAGCTAAAATCTTTTTTAGAAAGAAGTAATCATGTCATCTTCTTTAGAATGAAACAAGATTGTTAACATGTATCTCAGTTAATACTCTTTAGAAGTTTCAATTGAAACTATTAACCTGTATCTCTATTAATACTCTTTAGAAATTTCAATTAAAGTTATTAACATGTATCTCTGGTAATATTCTTTAGAAGTTTCAATTGATATTATTAACATGTGTGTATACTAGAAAATTAAGATATAGTTAAAGCAAATCCTTTATTGATCTAATTAAAGGCTGTTAAGAGGATATATTCATGATCAGGGACTTCTATAGGTTTGAACTATGTGTTTTATTTACTCTTAAGACATATGATTTAAATGTCTGGATTTTCAAAGCCATCTACTAATGCTTTTTTTCCTGTGTGTGCTTGGAGCTAACTTCTTTGAGCATGCCTAACATGTTATGATATTCACAGTGAATCATATTACTTATGTTTGAATTGTGATTATAATAATGTGAATTGGCTGTCTTATGNAGAGCTAACGGAACCGACGGAATTCCATTCCGGAGTCGTCTTAACACAGTTTCGACTACGGTCCAAATCCTAAGGCTTAAGTTCTCATTTAGGGACTAAGTGTTCCAAAACACTCCGAAACTCAAAACCAATCATCCCGGCAAATCACAATAGGAGCAAAAGATTTGGGGAAAGTAGTTAATATGGGATCGGGGCTATTACTCTCAAAACGACCGTCGGGTCGTTACAGAAACTCACCCGAGGCCCCCGGGACCCCTTCCAATCACACCAACCAGTCCTATAACATAACACGAACATGCTCGAGGCCTCAAATCATATCAGACAACATCAAAATCATGAATCGCACCCAATTCAAGCTTAATGAGCTTTAGAACTTCAAACTTCTACATTCGATGCCGAAACTTATCAAATCACGTCCGATTGACCTCAAATTTTGCACACAAGCCATAATTGACATTACGGACCTACTCCCACTTCCATAATTAGAATCCGATCCTAATATCAAAAAGTCCACTCTCGGTCAAAGTTTTCCAAAAATCATCCAATTTCCAACTTTCGCCAATTGATGAAATGANCCATAATTGACATTACGGGCCTACTCCAACTTCTGGAATCAAAATTCGACCCCGTTATCAAAAAGTTCACTCCTGGTCAAACTCTCCAAAAACATTCAAATTTCTATTTTTCGCCAAATGACGCCGAAATGACCTAAGGACCTCTAAATCCACTTCCGGACGTGCTCCCAATACCTGAATCACCATATGGAGCTATTCCCAGATTCAGAATCCCTAACGGACATCGTTAGCATTGAATTGCACTCCAACCTAAATTTTTGAAATCCTTCCAAAATGCCAACTTCCACAATAGGCGCCGAAATGCTCCCGACTCATCCAAAACTCGATCCGGATATATGCCCAAGTCCAAAATCATCATACGAACCTATTGGAATCTTCCAATCCCGATTCTGAGGTCGTTTACTCAAAAATCAAACCTTAGTTAATTCTTCCAACTTAAGGCTTCCGAAATTAAAATTTGCTTTCCAAATCAACTCCGAAGTACCCGAAATTCAATTCCGACCACGTGCACAAGTCATAATACCTGAAGTGAAGCTACTCAAGGCCTCAAACCGCTGAACGATGCACTGGATAAATGGAGTACTGCGAGCTATGGGCCTCTTCAAGAATAAACTCCCGAAGCCCATCTACATTGGGCACACAGATCCGGCCCTGCATCCTCATCACACCGTCATCACCAATAGTCACGTCTCTAGCATCACCTAACTGAACCCTATGCTGAAGAACTAGAAGATGAGGATCATCATACTGGCGCTCCCTGATACGGTCATAAAGAGAAGACCGAGCAACCACACAAGATAATACCCGGCTAGGCTCTGAAATATGCAATCTCACGAACTGACTAGCTAAGGCATGAACATCCAAGGATAAGGGCCTTTCAGCTGTCGAAAGATATGCCAAACTCCCCAAACTTTCTGCTCGGCAACTCAAGGCGTCGGCCACTACATTGGCCTTCCCCGGGTGATATAATATAGTGATATCATAGTCTTTAAGTAGCTCCAACCACCTCCACTGATGCAAATTAAGGTCCTTCTGCTTGGACAAGTACTACAAACTCCGGTGATTAGTGTAAATCTCACAGGGAACACCGTACAAATAATGGCGCCAGATCTTCAGGGCGTGAACAATAGCTGCTAACTCGAGATCATGAACCAGATAATTCTTCTCATGCACCTTCAACTGTCTAGACGCGTAGGCAATCACCCTACCGTCCTGCATCAATATCGCTCCAAGGTCAATCCTTGAGGCATCACAATAGATAGTGTAGGACCCCAAACCTGTAGGAAATACTAATATTGAGGATGTAGTCAAAGCTGTCTTGAGCTTCTGAAAGCTCTGCTCACACTCCTCGGTCCACCTGAACGGAGCACCCTTCTGGGTCAGCCTGGTCATAGGTGCTGCGATGGATGAAAATCCCTCCACAAAGCGATGGTAATACCCCGCCAAACCAAGGAAACTGCGGATCTCCATAGCTGATGACAGCCTGGGCCAACTCTACACTGCCTCCACCTTCTTCGGATCTACCTTGATCCCATCAGAAGACATTATGTGGCCCAATAATGTCACTGAATCAAGCCAGAATTCACACTTAGAAAATTTTGCATACAATTTCTTCTCCCTCAAAGTTTGAAGCACGGTCCACAGGTGCTGCTCATGATCTTCCCGAGACCGGGAATATACCAGGATGTCGTCAATAAACACGATGATGAAGGAATCAAGATAAGGCCGGAACACACTGTGCATCAAATGCATAAAGGCTGCTGGGGCATTGGTTAGTCCAAATGACATGACAAGAAACTCATACTGACCATATCTGGTCCTGAAAGCAGTCTTTGGGATATCCGACTCCGGAATCTTCAACTGATGATAGCCAGAATGCAAGTCAATCTTGGAAAACACCCTGGCACCTTGTAGCTGATCAAATAAATCATCAATGCGAGGCAAGGGATACCTGTTCTTCACTGTAACCTTGTTCAACTGCCGATAATCAATACGCATAGAACCATCCTTCTTCTTTACAAATAAGACCGGAGCACCCCAAGGTGACACACTGGGCCGAATGAAGCCCTTATCAAGCAACTCCTGCAACCGCTCCTTCAACTCCTTTAATTCAGGAGGAGCCATACGGTATGGAGGAATAAAGATGGGCTGAGTGCCCGACAGACAGCAAATCAATGCCAAAATCAATATCTCTGTCGGGCGGCATGCCCGGAAGATCAGCTGGAAACACATATGGGAAGTCCCTCACTACTGGAACCGACTCGACTGTAGGGGCATCACTACTGATATTTCTCACATAGGCCAAATACGCATCATGCCCCTTCTCAACTATTCGCTGAGCTTTAAGAAATGAAATGACCCGGAGTATACTCTAAGGTACCTCTCCACTCTAATCTCGGAAAACCTGGCATAGCCAACGTCACAGTCTTAGCGTGACAATCAAGAATAGCATAATGGGGCGACAACCAGTCCATGCCCAAGATAACATCAAAATCTACCATACTGAGAAATAACAAATCGGCTCTGGTCTCAAAACCACTAAGAGCAATCAAACACGACCAATATACACGGTCCACAACGAGAGAATCTCCCACGGGAGTAGATACATAAATAAGGGAACTCAATGAATCCCGAGATATCCCCAAATATGGAGCAAAATAGGAAGACATATGTGAATACGTAGAGATTGGGTCAAATAATACTGATGCATCCCTATGACAGATGGGGACGATACCTGTGATAACTGAATCTATAGCAACGGCCTCTGAACGGGCTGGAAGGGCATAGTACCTGGCCTGGCCTCCCCCTCTAGGGCGACCTCGACCTCCCCGACCTCCACCTCGAGCTGGCTGAGGAGGTGGGGTAGCAACTGGTGCTGGAAGAATGGCCGGAGGACCCGATGGATCACGTGGAGGCCGATAAGTCTGTGAAGGTGCACCCCTCCTGGCTCTAGGGCAATCTATAACCAAGTGACTAGTGTCACCACACTCAAAACACCCTCTCTGCGGACGCGGCGGCTAAGACGGATTCGGACCCGACTTGCTGGACTGGCCGGTAATAGCACCTCGAGTAGGAGGCATACTAGATACTGGCAGTGCATAATAGGGCTCCTGAGGTCTAGGAGGAGCTGGGACACCGTTGGCTGCTGGAAGAGCTGAATGAACAGGGCGACTCACAAAACCCCTACCATAGCGTGCTGCTGGTACACGAGCTCCTGAATAATGACCAGTCTCTCGAGACCTCTTGGCCTCTCTCTCCTCTCAGTCCCGGGCGAACATGCCCTCCACTCTCCTGGCAATGATCACTGCCTGCTGATAAGTGATGTCCATCTCCAACTCCCTGGCCATACTGGTCCGAATACTGGGGTGGAGTCCCTCAATGAAGC
>AWOL01S0011772.1:0-10702 GCA_000715115.1 Nicotiana otophora
AACTGTAAGTGTGATTTGCTACCGAACTTTGTGTTCGCCGAAACACTGGGGTTTGAAGTACCGCTACACCAGTGTGTTATTCGTTCTATCCTGGGAGGAAATAATCCATTACCTTGGGTACTAGGAGGGGATTAAATTCCTTAAGGAAACACTGTGAATTCAGTGGGCTCGAATTCATTATTATTGTTTCATTACGTTAACTTATATTTTGCAGAATTAATATTTACAAATACAGTAATATTGACCGGGAATAACAACAAGAAAAAAACTTTTGTTCAATACAGTTTCATTCTAGTAGAGCAAGCAGGGAATATGGAGAGTGCGAATAAAGAAGAAGGACAAAGGGAAAAAACTTACCGCAACTCAGGTATACAACAACACAAGACAATCTCGAACCAAAGAAGAGAAATTTGAAAACTATGACCAGTTAGTGAGTCACGAAGGCTATAAGCAGAGAAGGGAAGGAAACAAAATGACGTTTGTGTGAGAGAGAGAATAGAGCTCTGGAGTGTGTTCTACAATTAATCGATATGAAGTATGAACGAAGAAAACATATTTACAGGATAGGTGTAATTTTAGTAACTAATTTGCCCCAAATAAACATTGAAATTACATTGTTCGTCCTTTGTTCGTCCTTCTCAACTCCCATTTATAAATAGTAGTAATAAGGGGTCTTTACACGTACAGGTTATAGATGTATTATAATTCGTTGGTTATTTTTGTTTAACCAGTTGACAACGATAACAACGACCCAGCGAAATTTCACTAGTGGATCTGAGAGGGTAATGTGTACGCAGACCTTACCCCTACACCGATCAGTAGAGAGGTTGTTTCCGATAGACCATCGGTTCAAGAAGGAGAAAAGAATACGAAAAGAGACAATATATCAGTACAATCAATAGAAACCATAGAAAAAATAGCAGCATCATAAGACCCAGCAAATAGATTAAAAGCAAAACAATAACTAGTAGATAAGGCCTCACACTATGAAAACGGAAGAATAGTGTGAACACAATATTAACCACTAGCAGTCTAAGACAAAATCCTATCAGACTAGCCTCACTCGGGTGCGAAGTAGAAATATGCATGACCACCTCCTAATCTACAACCTTAATGCTTGACCTCCACAATTTCTATCAAGGGCCATATCCTCGATAATTTGAAGTCATAACATGTCCTGCCTGATTAGCTCTCCCCAATAATTCTTAGGCCGGCCTCTACATCTCCTCGTACCCACCAAAGCCAGCCGCTTATACCTCCTTACCGAGGCATCTGGGCTTCTCCACTAAACATGGCCGAACCATCTGAGTATCGTTTTCCACAGCTTGTCATCCATGGAGTCACGCTCACCTTCTCCCGAATCCTCATTCATAATCTTATCCATCTTAGTGTACTCACACATCTACCTCAACACCTTCTTATTTAACCGATTGAGTGAACGATTATTTAGGTTAATTCTTCTATTAATTTTGACTCTGCTCCTGGACCATCATGCGCAAGACCTATTTAACGAAGTCAAAAGTTGACACAATTTGCAAGGTTTAAGACGGCAAATTGATTGATATAACTAAATGAGACGGCCATTTTGCCGGTAAAACAAAACATTGTGTGTATCGATAATTACTACACTCAAAAGTACAAAGGTATGATGTCTTGATTTCTACTACTTGATAAAGTATATTTTGTTTGGATAAAATTTAAGAGAAACTATCGGCTATGTTCGTTAATAAGTAGTTTATTATAAAAATTGATAAATTCATTAAATATTATTAATATCAGTCAAATGTTACCAATATTAGCCAATAAGCTATTTGTAATAAAAAAAAAAGGGGTCAATTTCTTTTGATTTTATTTAATAAGTGTTATTAGAATAGATTAGATACATCTTAAGGAGTTTGAATCGTAGTTTTGGGATGATTTGGTGTAGATTGAGGTGGTTTGAATTGAAAATTTGATGTACAAGATGAAACATGAAAAAAATGATATGTGTATCACATTGTGTATCATTTATGTATTACATATATATCATATTTGTATCATATATGTATCACATGTATATCCATGTATACATGTGTGTGTGATACATGCGTGATACATGTTTGATACATGTGTCGCAAAAGAATTTTTTGAACTAGATTTCAACTACGAATTTTGAAACCAAATCACCTCCAATCTTTCTCAAAAATTGTATATTGACTCATATATATGTTTTCAATGCATTTCAACTTACCCATTGAAAAAAATTCATTTTTTGCTTAGATTTTGGAATCTTGTATTTATATATATATTTTTATATTTCATCACCTTGTTTTCAACTTTATCCATAAAATTTTCTTTCCATTTTGCATCTAATTTTGCTGATTATACGGAAGGATATCTTTGTGTGTGATTCTTGGAGAAAAAGAACCTTATTTATTTGGATTTTAAATTTTTATATGTGCTTGACTAGTTTTGGTAAGTCTTTTTTTAATGGCTAGAGGTTGGTAAGTGTAACGACGCGACTTGTCATTTTGAGTAATTACTCCCCTTTCTACTATTTGAAGTCTTGAATAGTTTCATATGATGTATTATGAGTGTGAATCATTGGTTTTGATTTTCAAGTGTTTCGAGATTAGTTCGGAAGAATGAATTTCATGTTGCAAGCTTAAATGAAAAGGGTTGATCGGGGAGTTGACTTTCTAATATCTAGGTCGGAATCATATTTTGGAAATTGGAATAGCTTTGTTATGTCATTTATGACTTGTACGCAAAATTTGAGTTCATTCTGACTTGATTTGATAGGTTTTGTCATCGAACCTGGAATGTTTGATGTCAATTTTTCAAGCATACGTGGTATCATATTAGGAAGATATGCTCCAAATTCAGTTTTGATTGAAGCATTAGATCCGTATTGAAATTACGGAGCCATAGCAAAAAGAATTGTCGAATTCGGACATCGTATGAGAGAGTTATGCCCATTTTCATGTCAAGAACAATTTTTTATCGCCGTCAGCGTCCAGGGTAGCGTGTGGCGCTATCCATCATTGTGGGACTGCTGGAAGTACTGGAAAGGGTGCCACAGAAAGCGTCCCATGCCACCTGTGGTGCCACAGACGTAAAACCCCCATAAAACGGGAAGTTTTGCCATTTGTACTCATTTTTGAGTTTGGGGAGCTCGGTGTATGCGAGGTTTGGGCGATTTTCACGAAAAAATATTGGGGTAAGTGTTCCTTATCCTATATTTATTATATTTTATGATTCCATATTCATTTACATCATGAATCCGTGAATTTATGGAAGAAAAAACAGATTTTTATAAAATCTTCTAAAAATGTAAAATGAAGATTTGAAAGTAAATCCGATGTCAGAATTTGATAATTTTTGCATGGTTGGACTCGTATCGGAACGTGTTCAAATTTTGTGTGTTTTGTTAGATTTTGAGAAGTGGGACCCATTGTCGATTTTTTGAGCGGAGTTAGAAATTTTTGTAAATTGTTAAATTATAAGTATTTGAGTAAGTTGTGATTAATTTGCCCGCTGTTTGAATAGATACGAATCGTTTGGCTTGAATTGAGGAGATAGTAAGGCGTATGGAGGTTGATACGCGTGGAATGAAATTTCCAGAGTATTGTACATCTTACTCGGTATTGGATTTGTCTTGCTCGAGGTAAGTAACTCTTCTAATCTTGGAGATGAGGGTATAAACCCTGAATTATACATGTTATGTGTTTGGTGTTGAGGTGACGCACATGCTAGGTGACGGGCATGTGGGCATGCACCGTGTGAATTGTGATTCTGTTATTCCTGTGGTATTGGGTAATTACCTGGATTTATCTGAAATCATAAAAATCTCTACGTACTAGAGCTATTGAGCTAAGAATCAAGTTAAAATCATGCTGAGGATGTATACCAGTATTATTGAGACCCACAAAGGTCATATTATTGTTGAATTTATTTAAATTAAAATTTGAAACTCATTCATGTTCATTCATTTCACATCATCTCTCAGTATCTGTTGTTATTTATTGATTCATCATATCATCATTTTTGGGCTGATTTTCATGACATTGTGAGCCCGAGAGACTAGAGAGATTGATAACTGAGTGAGGCCGAGGGCCTGATTGTGAGGATGATTATGGGATCGGGTTGCACGCCGCAGCAGGCCATATTGTCTTTATATATATTATTATTATTTATGGGATCGGGTTGCACGCCGCAGCATAAGTGACTGATTTATGCCATGATTGGCTTGTTATAGCGCTTGGGCTGAAGGAGCCCCTCCGGAGTCTGTACACACACCCAGTGAGTGCAGGTACCTACTGAGTGTGAGTTTTGAGTGCGAGTGTTGAGCGCGAGTGCCGAGGGACTTGTGAGGATTACGTGACTGTGAGGCATGAGTGACTGTAAGGATTTAGTGACTGGGAGGATTGAGTGACTGGGAGGACTGAGTGACTGAGAGGATTGAGTGACTGGGAGGACTTAGTGAAATGATACTCTGAGAGTATGCATATGGTTTTATCACTGAGGTGCATAGCATTGACATGCACACTTGACATACATGCATAGAGATGCATTTTCCTCATGATGTACGGTATCACGTCATTCATAACTTCTCACAAATATTGGCATATGGCATAGTGATATAGTTTTCACTGGCTATGCGGAAAGAAAATGAAACATCTTATTTATTGTTGAAAGGAATTTTTGGAAAAATCATAGTTTTCAGACTTACTCATATTTTTGGTGATTTTCGGCAAAGGATGTGAGTTTTACTGTTATACTTGAAAAGAAAATATTTATTTTCCGGAATTGTATACGAGCTGAGCATTCTATCATTGAGTTATTACTTGTGCTGCTTTAAATTGTATTGTTATGAGACGTTATTGGTTATTGGAGTGGACTCTGACCTTGGTGCAAGCTCATCACTACTTTCAACCTAAGGTTAGGTTTGTTACTTATTGAGTACATGAGGTCGGTTGTACTCATACTACACTTCTTCACCTTATGTGCAGATATTGGTTGTTGATGATGATGTATTCGTTGGGAGCTGGATCGGAAGATGTATCTACGTTTCGGTTGTAGTTGCTTCTTATTCATGGTAGCCTTAGATTTATAAAGACAATCTGTTTATGTACATTTAGAACAGATGATGTATTTATTTCATACCAGCTTTGTAAATTCTAATCTTAGAAGCTTATGATTTGTACTACCAGTCCTTGGGGAGTTAATAGAGTTAGTTAAATACTATTTGAATCTGATATTTTTAAATTGGCTTACCTAACGGGTTGGGTTAGATGCCATCACGGCTAGTTGGATTTTGGGACGTGACAAGTTGGTATCAGAGCTCTAGGTTCATAGGTTCTACAAGTCATGAGCAAGTGTCTAGTAGAGTCTTGCGGATCGATGTAATGACGTCCATACTTATCTTCGAGAGGTTACATGGCATTTAGGATAATTTTCCATCTTTTTTTCCTTATCGTGCAGAATTGATTCAGCTTGAAACATAACTCTTTGAATTCCTTCCACGCATTAGTGTGTGCATGTGAGCGCTCAGTATCAGTTGTTCATCGTAGACTTGTGATTCTATAAACGAGGTTTGAGATGTGTATTAGGTGTTTTAGTGTTGGGCCGGTCTGGAGGACTTGAGGCCAGGTTTAGACCGCAGCTTAGGCTCGGTAGCTTCAGTTGTAACTTGTACATTTGGACTCATATTTCCGGTAATACCCCTACGAGTGGAATTTGTGGCTCAATGAGTGGTGGAATGGCTTTGTGATGAGTATGATGTAATTGCGGGATATGTTAAGACGATGTGAATGTGGCGAGAAGTGTTTTCTTGAAGTGTAAAGGAAGGACATTGGGTGCTTGATTTGCGTTTTGATGTGATGTACAGTCTCGAGTGTGAATGTTTTAAAAGATCTTTCACGTGGTTAAATTTTGGGACAAATTAAATTCTCATGTCTGTTTAATGAGTTTGTACTTAGAAAGATTAAGTGATTCCATAGTAATTGTAATTGCGAAAGGGTATAAAAAGATACCAATTTGAGGCTAAGCAGGTGTGTTATCTCCAGCGGAGTAATCTATGTAGGTGTGTTCCTTATAATGTGAATGGAGAGTTTCTTAGCTACCAGCGGGGCGTATGTGTTGAGATATGAATTTGAATTTGGTTGAGAAAGTTGACCTGAGTGTTAAGAGAATGAATGCGAACTTAGCGGACGATTGAGGTATTTTATGGTTGGTGTTGCATGAGCTTGAAAATAATTTTTGTTGGACCGACTACAGTATTATGGCAGTAATAAAGTATGGGTATTATGAGTTATGGAGTGTTTAAATATATGGCTTTGAGCCAAGTGGGGGAGCCTGCTATTGACAATTCAATTCATGGTTATGTGTCAAATATTTTTGTTTTGGTCCGCGGTATACTTGGGAATCAATGATGACTTGCGGAGGTGGAGTTCGAGAATGACTCGAATAAGGAATTTTCGGGACATAAGTTATGGCACTTTAGGAGTATAGGACAATTATTGGATAAGCGAGTTGGTATTTGTGAATGACGTAGTGTGCACAGAGTATGAATTTGATCAACGACATTAAGGCAGACTTACCTCTTTAAGTGTTGTTGTGCTAATGGGGCACGTGTCTTTCAACCCGTTTAGATGATGCAATTTTCTGATTTGAGCAAAGTGGGTGACTCTCGAGAAAGTCCCAATAGGTCTGAGGTTTATATATAGCAATGGAGAATTTCCTCCAGACTTGTGTATGGATAAAATCTGAGATTTGCATTTGATGGTGCCGTGACTTGCGGTAATTCTATATGACCATGGATTCTATATTTTAGTATAATAAAAGGGGAGAGGAACAATTTTAAATTCACATAAGGTATTTTCTGAGTGAGTGTTATGGTTGTGGTATTTATGGAGGTTCTTAAGAAGAATACAACGACTTATGGGCTTTAAGGAGGTGTGGTTTTATGTTAGGATGTCTTATAGTGAGATTTGGGTAAGGATAGTAGTGTTCTGACAAGGAGAAATGTCAACTTGAGGGTAATTCAGAAGAAGCTCGGAGAAAATAGAACAAATGGGTAACAAGTTGGACTAGTATGGTAATAGTATGTTCGGTTCTTGGGTAATTATGATGTGGTGGGGCTCTACAGATGTTTTGGTGGCAATATTCTTGGGTTTGGTGATCTGCGTGGCTTGGTAGAGTTAGGGAGATTCAGCTTTAATGGCTTGGTTATGTGCAAATGGATTTCAAAGCATTATTGATGGTTTCTACCATGGTTATAACTAGATATTTTCTACCGATGTGGAGAACGTGTTGTGTATTGTGATTTCCTTATGGATGAGAGCAAATGGAAGGTTTCTAACTAATCGGATATGTAAATTGCTGGTGATTTAGAGTTGGTAATGATATTCTTATTCTTGTCACATGATGGCATGATAGATGTGGTGTGTTGTGCGGGATTAAGATTTACATGTACAAGGTGGTGGTTCATTCTTGAAGGGAAGGTCACAAAGTTTGGATAGAATGGTCAGTTTTAGATATTTAGATAAATGTTGTAACTACTCGGTAATCCCTGAGAATGGTGTGCATTTCAGAAGGTGAATAATGTTTTAACTTACGGATGTTCATCGGTATCGCGATACTCACCTGGTTGATATTCTAGTTATTGCTATCTGGCACGGAAATGTTTTGAAGAATTCCTCATGGGATGATTGTGCATGAGAGATGTGTTAGTCATTCAAATGCTAGAGTTGGGATCAGTTATGATGATTCATGCGTCCTATGAATTTGGAGACTAGTAGTTCTCAGAAGCACATTGTTTCAAGGTTGTGACCTGTTTGAAGTAAGTATTTTACTTAAATCCAGTGGAGGCACTAGTTGTGTTAATTATTTGGGACAGCTACGTGCTATGAGTGCGTATATATGTGAGGTTTGAGCCAATGTGCAGGCATCGGGGCAAGTATTCATACTCGGAAGAATTCTTAGGCTATGATATGCCTAGAGTTGACTGTTAAGCATAAAGTTATAATATTTCTCGTATTCATACCTTTATGGAGAACAAGCTGGGCTATACTTGAGGTTACAAAGAGTCTAATTCCCTGAGTAAATTGGTAGTTACTATTTCTGCGTTAAATTGCCTATTTGAGTTGTGATAGCACATTTTGCATAATCTTATTTCATGTATCATATATATGTGTACTTAATTGATTGCTCGTGTATTATCTGCTTCGACTGGAGGCCGGTGACGATGCCAGGAGGATTATGTTATTGGAACGTGAGTTGTCCGTGCGGATCCATATATTGATACTATAGCATGTAAGTTGTCCGTGAGGATCCATATATTGATACTATAGCACGTGAGTTGTCCATGCAGTTTATGTTAATGTGAGCTCTAGGAGAGATGGTTACCATTATTAGATTCGTGTGTCTTGGTTCTACTATATATGATGAGCTCATAGCATTGCGGTTGTGGCGGTGCTTGTTGAACTTGCAATACGGCTCTCTTCTTTGAAACATTTCCCATTTTTGGGTACACGGATTGCGCAGTTGTGACTTGAGTTATATTGGTGTGGCATATCTGTGGGTTTATTATGTTTAATAATATAAGGTCATTGGATCTAGAATTGGTACTATCAGGTTTGTTTACGGTATATTTGTGATGATAATATTAAAAGTCGGCTTAGAAAGTGATTATGGTTATGGTTGAGGTGAGAGAGCTCCATGACTTGTTGATCTGATAAGGGGTTATGATATTCCACGTGTTTCTTTTATTATCATTTGTGTACAAAGGTTTTGGAATGAGTTGTTGTTTGATATGTGGTTTAATACCGGTATCGGGTTTGTTTTAAGCAGCTACAGTGATTATAAACTATTGCGAGTATGCGAGTTGTGTGGTATATCATGTGATTACATCTGGAGCTATGGCTAAGGCCTAATACAACTTATTAAGACTCATACAATGTGTAGATGTGAGATTTGGGCCTTGAAACGAAATGTTTGGATGTTGGAAATTTGCTTCCAAGGTTAATGGGCTAAGACTAAATTAGTTATTTCCAGTTATGTGGTGTTGTCATGCCTATATGGCATAGGGTGACGTGGGATAACCCCCCGGGTATATGCGTGGTAAGGTGGAATAGTGATTTCATGGCTTGGAAACAACTCTTGGCACGTTCGCGAACGAACATATATTTAAGTGGGAGAGAATGTAACGACCCGACTTGTCATTTTGAGTAATTACTCTCTGTTATACTATTTGAAGTCTTGAATAGGTTCATATGATGTATTATGACGTGTGTGAATCGTCGGTTTTGATTTCCAATGTTTCGAGATTAGTTCGGAAGAATGAATTTCATGTCGGAAGCTTAAATGAAAAGGGTTAGCTGGGGAGTTGACTTTCAGATATCGAGGTCGGAATCATATTTTGGAAATTGGAATAGCTTTGTTATGTCATTTATGACTTGTACGCAAAATTTGAGTTCATTCTGACTTGATTTGATAGGTTTCGTCATTGAAACTAGAATGTTCGATGTCGATTCTTCAAGACTACGTGGTATCACACTAAGAAATTGAGCTACAAACTCAGTTCTGATTGAAACATTAGATCTGTATTGAAATTACGGAGCCATAGAAAAAAGAATCATCAAATTCGGACACCGTATGAGAGAGTTATGTCCATTTCCGTGTCAAGAAGTACTGGAAAGGGTGCCAGAGGCAGCGTCCCACACCACCTGTGGCGCTACAGACGTAAAACTCCCATAAAACGAGGCGTTTTGTCATTTTTACTCATTTTTGAGTTTGGGGAGCTCGGTGTAGGCGAGTTTTGGGTGATTTGCATGGGAAAATATTGGGGTAAGTATTCCTTATCCTATATTGATTATATTTCATGATTCTATATTCATTTACATCATGAATCCGAGAATTTATGGAAGAAAAATCAGATTTTTATAAAATCTTCCAAAAATGTAAACGAAAATTTGAAGGTCAATCCGATGTCAGAATTTGATAATTTGTGTATGGTTAGACTCGTATCGAAATGGGTGTTCGGATTTTGTGAGTTTCGTAGGATTCCGAGACGTGGGCCCCACTGTCAATTTTTCGAGTGGAGTTGGGAATTTTTGTAAATTGTTAAATTGTAAGGATTAGAGTAAATTATGATTAATTTGCACATTGTTTGAATAGATACAAGTCATTAGCCTTGAATTGAGAATATAGAAAGCCGTATGTAGGTTGATACGCGCGGAATGGAATTTCCGGAGTATTGTACATCTTGCTCGGTATTGGATTTGGATTGCTCGAGATAAGTAACTCTTCTAATCTTGGAGGTGAGGGTATAAACCCTGAATTATATGTGTTATGTGTTTGGTGTTGAGGTGATGCACATGCTAGGTGACGGACGTGTGGGCGTGCACCGTGTGAATTGTGATTCCGTTATTCCTATGGTACTATGTAGTTACCTGAACTTATCTGAAATTATGGAAATCTCTACGTACTAGAGCTATTGAGTTGAGAATCATGTTAAAATCATGTTGAGGCTATATGCCAGTATTATTGAGACCCACAGAGATCATATTGTTGTTGACAACAACAACAACAACAACAACAACAACAACAACAACAACAATAACCCAGTAGAATCCCATTAATGGGGTCTGAGGAGGGTAGTGTGTACGCAGACCTTACCCCTACCCCGAAGGAGTAGAGAGGCTGTTTCCGAAAGACCCTC